>ML213615.1:252528-339979 GCA_004379715.1 Crucibulum laeve | reverse complement strand
CTGTCTTGTTTGTCTTTGTCGTTGAAATTATAGAAACTGTTCCAGTAATTAGAAAAGAAAAAGAAAAGAATAATCAAAATAAACGGTTCATGACACAGGTAGACCGGCCAGCAACTTAAAAGGCGATTACTTACTGTTTGTGTTAGAGATTGAGCCAATTCTTCATTGATCCGATTCAGTACAAGTTCTCTGGTGTCCAAAGGAGAGTCGCATAGTTCCTTTAGAGTCTGAGAAGTGCTTTCTAACACACTATTCACGGGAGTGTCAGCCATGGATAATGCGAATAACTGACAGACTTACGCAGCCAATGTCTTGAGACTCTTGTGAATTCTTGGGGCATCATTGAGGTGATGTTTCACGACTGGTTGGAGGCTTAGAGCTACTTTCATGATATCATCATTGAACCGGTCCACGATATGAGTAATAACGAATCCTAGATCCATAATTATGCCGGTAGTATGCATCTTTAATGAAGCGTTGACGTCTATGGGCTTTAAAGAGAGCAAATACCGAGTTAGAAGTTGGTGCTCATTTCATCGAAATACAACTTCACCAGAAAACCTTCAATAAGTGTGCAGGTTAAGGAAGCACAGGTTTCTAAAGCTTGTACTGGGATATCACCAAGATTACTCAAGTCATTGTAGGTGTCCCAGAGGATGTCGTGTGCGCAAGTCCGTGAGAGAAGAACCTCAAGATCCGACATACGAGTGGATGAGGCTAGCAACTGGTATATAGTGATATAATGAGCGGGAAGAGGCAAGAGGAATTAAGATCTTCTCACAGCCTCTAGCTTTATGGTGCCCTGGATCTTATTGATTGCCAACTTGAACTCAATGTCGTCGCTATGCAACGGAAGCTGTGGATATTCGGTGTAAGAATCATACCTCTACGTCATTGGTAATTGCAACGATCATTCAATAAGTATCTAATTATTGCTAATTGCAAAACAATAGAACATTTTAATCACCATTCGGCTCCACTTTTTTCTAGACGAGTTTGTCCTTCCAGGACACGCCAACGTTTGGATAGCTCCAAAGCAAACAAAACCTGAACCGCAACGTCAAGGCAATTGCCCTATCGTTTTGTCACCAGTAGCGCTATAACTTAGCGATGTTGCTGGCAACTAACCCGTAACGAGAAAAAAATCGCAAGTCGTTTTTCCAACTCAGTCCGGAACTGTCCGTAGCCTGAGAGAGAGGAGCTAAAAATAGACCTCGCGAAAGCAATGAATCTTTTATCTACCTTGCGATTTATGAAAAAGACCGATATTCTAGCTTGTATCAGTGGTAGTAATATCTATATATTTCCTGGTTCTATAAAAAATAAAGATCAAGAGCAGGGGAAATCGTCGTTATTGCTGGATTCATAAGATTAGCATCACAAAGTGACGATAAAAGACTTAATTTGTATTTTTTATTATTTTAAATTACGGTAGTCATTCGTTGGTACATGGTGAGGGGCGTAGTATCGTTTATGGGGAATAATTTGGATGAGAAAACACTGAATGTAGAAAGGGCATGTCAGAGAGCATAACATGATACAGGAGAAATAAAATGAGGCGAAGCGTAATATTAGAATAATTTGGAGCTCCGTGTAGCACCTACGACTCGAAACCTACGAGATAGTGGAGTCAAAGTACTGAAAGTATGAATTATGTAGAATTTTTGAGAATCAGTTCCAAGGAAGTGTAATGATCTTTAACGCGTCCTAGGACTGGTAGTGATCACTAGGCACCAAAATGAAAGGAGAAAATATTACAATGTCGTACTGGGAAATAGGAACACCTGGAAGTCGCATGCCGATTTCTATTGATGCATGGAAAATGTCAGCTAGCATTTTAGATTTTATATACGCTGACCATGCCTGCTGCCATCGACCAAAAATCCTCAGCCTAAGTATGTTATTGGAGCAGAAAATGAAATCTCTTTCTCAAGTGTCTAAGTATGGAAAATACCTGAAAGGGGGCAAACCAAATTACGAAGCGGGGAATTTCTTGCATTTTGAATGCTTCACTAGTACTCTAATGCAGACTATTTCATAAGTGCTGTAGATATAGATCGACAGCAATCTTGTCCGCTGCTGCTCTCACAGAACAACGAAATCACGGAGTTGCAAGACCTAGCCAAATCAGGTTGGACACATAAACAGAACTACAGAAGCGTGTAAAGAATAATAAGAGACAATCCGAAGTTGAGATATCTGATGTCGTTAAATTTAGCTTCACAGTATAACGGCCAGCGTGATAGCTTGAAGTACATTAAGAGACTTCAATAAGGCTTCCACGGATTCATGAAGCACGTTAGGATTCACATTTCTATTATCACTTCGAGGCCAATGAGGTAATAGAGAGTTCCTTTCAGAATAGATTCACAAATATTAACTTATGCTTCCGGCGTGACCAAAGCAGCTACTTAACCTGACAGTATGTAACTTTTGCTGCAGCTGCGTTGCGTACGGATAACATGAAGCTAGAGCCAGTGCTCAGTACTCAGATCGGAGGCACGGCCTACGCCTGGCATAATGCCGTATTGTGATATAACTTGGAATATCACGGAAAGACTCCGAGATTAAATTAGGAGATCGCGTCCTCATGAAATTAAGCATGAACCTTCGAGGCTTCCTGTTCATTTCCCGAAACCGAGAATAGATCACAATGCCCAGAAGATGCCTAATCTTCCCAAGGCGTGCCGATCGACACGCTACGATGTACAAATGCGCATTACCCCAGACCACGTTTGAGCAATATGTCTCTTGATAACTTTGGAAAGACAGAGACTCTGCAGAGTGACCAATGGTCCTGGTGCCTGGGCCTCAACGAAGAAGCAACGCCGCGGGGTACGAACTATCCTTAAGTGTCTTCCGGCGTTCGTCGGTCACCACAGAAGAATCAAGATAGATGGGCATCATCAAGGCAGGCTCTCGTTGAGTGCGGCTGGCGAACAGATTCGAGAGAAGTAATGAGCTCAGCAAGCTTTAGTACATAAAACGCTCTAGCATCATCCAGGGCAGCTTTCAGCTTTCAGCTCAGCAACGAGTTCCGCGTTTTGAGTTCTTGAGTGGCGTATGCATCCGAGCAGAGGAGAGATGCGGGTGGACGTGGATACGAGCGGATATGAATTTATGAACTTGTAGGGAGTTTGAGAATGCTAGGATCGCTGAGCACGGAAAGGCAGATTGCAGAGAAGATCCAGATAGCTTTGTTGGAAGCTCCAGGCAGCTTTCCGAGAAGCTCTGAGTCCGTGTGGGAGAGGCTTCATTATCACTTATTGCTCGACCAAGGAGACGTATATACTACACAATAACGAGATGAAGTGATGATATTTGAGTGATATTACCAAAAATCCGCACCAGTATTTCAGCATAGTGTACAGTATATGTAGTAGCCAGCCGGAAGGATCTACCCGTATCTTTAGGAGCGAGTAGATGCAGAGAGGTCACGGTGTGCCAGTAGACGTGGATTTCCAAAACGAACTTGTCGTGCAGCTTAATGCTATGAATAGTATTCAATATGTAACATGATGTCAAAAATGTTGATTTATTGTAATGGAACACTGTATATCTCAGCACATGAAGCCAGTTCGCTAGGCCGAATGAAAGTAATAGAATGGAGATAACAGTCTTTATTAGAGCAGAGCTAGCCTCGTTTCAGCATTCCCGTGAAGGAGGAAGTACGGCGGAGGAAGACGGCTTGGACTTGGATATGAAAGAATAATGTTGACTCGGACCAGATAAAACTTTTAAGCATCCAGACTAAAGGAAAAACGGCCAGAAACGTATTGTACAACAAAGGATGGAGGACGGCGGTGCGGGAAAGGTGATGACGAACACAAGAAAGAAACGTGTTCATGGGTAACGCCGAATCAATAAAATGTCTATTTAGGTACTAAACTATAATTGGAGACCAGTGCTCCGGTAATCAGATAAGATGGCTCGAGCCGTCGTCTATGCTTTTCTCCTTATCACAGCTCGAATCTCAAAGGGGTTGCACCAAGTAGTTGAAGCTCGAGCTAATCAAAGCAGCCTTTCAAGATTTATATTGCGATAGATACAGTTATAAAATCATATTCAGCAGTGGCAATTTAGTGAACAACATAATACATCTTCTCGCTGTACATCCCCTCACTAGACTTGCGTAGATAATCCCTGAAGAGAGATGCGTATGCTATCTACAAATCTAGACAGTTTTGTGTGCGCTATCGTGGGGTGCCTAAAACAACACGCATTTAGTAGGGATGGGGGAAGGGGGGATGACGAAAAAGACGCACGGTACCAGCAGAAATCCCAAGCGCCTTCGCAAGGTTATTGAACTCATCGGTCGTCGGCGCCTGCTGGCCGGTGCAGACTGCGTTCGAAGAGTAGATCACAAGTTGTTAACGTTAATTCATTACAAGGAACGAAAAATACGCACTGTCAATAACATGTTGCTCAGACTTGCCGATCTTCTGCGCGATGGCGGCATATGAAAGACCTGCGTGGGTAACGTCATTAATATCCTATGCTACAGCACTTGGGGAATGAGGAAGGGAGGCAGGAGGAGGGTATACACACCAGACTTTTCCTTGGCTGCAGCGAGGGCGGAGCATTGAGGATTGGGGGCCATGTTAATGTAGTGTTGGTGTTGTTGGTACGTAGATAGGTGAGTAGGATAAAGGACGAAAGGGACGAATCAGATAAGTAATAGAGTGCTGAGCTTCAGGGGAGGGTTGAGATCACGACAGATGGGCGTTTATACGTTCAATTTATAAGCTTCTTGTTACCAGACCCGTGGTGCGCCTAGGAATCATCATCAATAATTCAACAGTGCGCCGGATGTAAATGATTGCAAATGGGCCATGGGAGATGAGAAATCTAGACGATAATAGCACTTCTTCAATTGGCTAGGAGGTATATACAAGGGAAAGGAAGAGGGGTATGTCATATGATGCGTGTGGTCAATGTGATCATATCGGATCGCAACTTTGCGGCGATTAGATAGAAGATAACTTGGGCACCAGCGGTTGAAGACGAGAGAGAGCTCTAAATATTAATAGCGTCACGGCGGAAGGTGTGCTGGAAGAGGGAAAGTGGCAAAGCCCTTGATTTTGGACCATGCATACCGAGGATCAAGAAGGAGTAAGAGACTAGAAGTATTGGTTATTACCAAAAGAAGAAATCCTCGTCCTACGCATTCTACTCACCGTAAATTTGAGATAGTGACCAGGTGGGTAGAATTCGTATGAAGGTTAGTATTTCCGGCAAAAATAAGCTGCGGGCCCGGGGACCAAGTTTAGGTATACATTCTCGACGGAATGAACCACGGAGTGAGACCATTACCACATAGCGACATCATAGAGCCCCATTCCGTGCACACTTCGGGTATTAACTTCTTAAATTAGCCTTCAATGTTAACGTTGAGTTTGTATAAGCTAGTAATGAAACGGGTCGAGGTTGAGACTCAGGGAGTGTTTAAAATAGGTTGTACGGCGGAGCCAATGATAGTCGAATTCATGGAGGAGACCACAAAGAAGAAAAGAACCAAGTATTTCCAGCTACACTCGCCTTCGAAGCTTATATTGAAATGTTACTTTTAGACTTCTCCGATTTGATAACGCAAGCAAGCAAAGCAGGAGACCATGAAAGGACGCAAATGCTCAAAGTGAACCATGGAGTGAGAGCAATACAACCCAAGTACATCATACGATATACTCCTGGAGTGAACTTCATCTTATTGCACTCTAAGCGGTCTGTATCCTCCAATCGGCTTAAGTTTCCATATACCGACCCCAGGAGGTGGGAATTAGAGATGAGTCGACCGGAGCTAGAGATGAGAAGAAAGGTTAAAGATCAACAGGATACGGCGACGAGGGTGAGAAGGGGTGGAGAATAATTGAGAATTTGGATATGTGAACTACAGGAGACCGTTTTTTATAAATGAGTGCTTGTAAAAAGCCAGCCAGAGTTGAACAGTGAGAAGCACATTGAATCCTACTGCGTGTAATGTTTTTGCATGTGAATTCTGATTTGGGTTTACTAATGAAGAGTACCTCAGAGAGGTTCATAAAGATGGTTGATTATTCATTGATATGTGCTCGAACTGGCTACTGGCTTCTGACTCTTCGGTTTTCTTTTGTTTCAGCTTCTCTCCCATCAACGTGAGTCTCCAGAGCAGTCCAAACTTCTGAATCACGAACAGCATTAGTCTCAAACATTATGCCCAACTTTTACAATTCCTGGGCTTGGATTTAACCCGAGAGATATAGGTTTAGACTATAAGAGGCTTCTAAATTAGGATGAGTGGAAACTTTTCCTTAGATGATAGCCTGAGAGTGGTTGAGCTCGTCCATCGGGATGATTAACTGGAAGCAACCGCGGGAGCGTGACGCATATCCTCCGAGGACCCAGGTCTCCTAACACTGGATCAGGGCTCGGTGTATGGCTCTTTGAAGGCGGAGAGTGAGTGTCGATTGAGGAGTTTTCGGCGTCGGCGCCACTCAGACGGCCGGCGATGGGGATACTGGTTGATAGAGGGAAGCTCCGAGGAAGACTGAGCGTGGGTCGCTAGAGAGAGTAGTAGTAGTTAGGTAGTCTTCTATTCACGGCGAGGTCCACGATGCTGAGGTTCGTACTGATATTGCGGAAGACTGAGATTATGGGGGAAAGGAGGTAAGATTGAATTTTGTTCTTGAACCTTCAAGACTTGACATACCATTTTGCAATCGTGAGACGACTCCGGGAAGGCATACGAACGCTGACTATAACTATGTTCGAGTCATTTCATCGCATATCCATAGTACTTCCCCTGAAAAGCACACAGCGCTTGTATCAATCTGATTTCCGGTACGCCCAACTGGTACATCATCAAAGAGGCGGTTTAACGAGAGAGCGCCTGTGTTTCGAGAGGATGGTCAAATTTGGTTCGAGTAGCCAAGTAGATGGCATATGTCATGTCGAGCGTTGGAACAATGAGGATAATGATAGATAATATTTCAAAGCCAAGGGACTAGGCTGTGATACTTGGGAGATTGAAGGATAGACCGACGCGACAGGAGGATTGCGAATCAATTTACGTTGAGTTTGGTGGGGTTGTTTGATCGGAAGACGGAACGGAAATCACAATTCTGGTGAGATAGTTGTTAATTATGCAGATACACTTCTCAGCAATAATGGATCTGCATGGGTAAGCAGTAAGAATACTTCCGTCAATAAGTACAAGTTATACACCTCGTTCATCGGAGGGTGCACGCAACAACTTGCTAACAAGTTGTAAACGGAAGCCTGAAAGTAAATGAAATTTCAATAGCAAACATACTTTCTTAAGTCAAAGAAGAAAACGCCAACACAGGTATGTGGAGTGGACGACCGCGGGTCAGGTCAAGTAATATGAACCTGATGCGCGTCGAGCGGCGACATTTGTATTGAGCATGATCAACAGAAGTACAGTAGCGGAGGTGTATATGACAAACAACCGATAACATTTTGAGTGAACCGGCCCAACAACAGATAATCCAGTGAAGAGGCAGGCATCGATCAGAGACGGCGACCACGGCGACCACCCTATAACACGCCAGTAAGCAAGTAGAATTGGAGATATAGAAGGGGAACGCACCTTGCGCCTGGTTGAATCAGTGGGGACGGGGGTAACATCCTCAATGCGTCCAATGCGCATGCCAGCACGGGCAAGGGCACGTAGGGCGCTCTGGGCACCAGGGCCGGGGGTCTTGGTGCCAGTTCCACCGGTAGCGCGGAGCTTGATGTGAAGGGCGGTGATGCCAACCTCGCGGCAGCGTGTAGCAACGTCCTGGGCGGCCAACATAGCGGCGTAGGGAGAAGACTCATCACGATCGGCCTTGACCTTCATTCCACCTGTAATTGAGTATTTAGAACGAGAAAAGAAAGGAAGATGGTATGGAAAAGCACCAGTAACACGGGAGATGGTCTCCTTGCCCGAGAGATCGGTGATATGGACGAAAGTGTCGTTGAAGGACGCGAAGATGTGAGCGACACCGAAGACGAGCTCGCCCTCAGCAACCTGGGGACCGAGTGAGACGGTGTTCTCCTCCTTGGGTGCCTTGACTTTCTTGGGGGGCTACAAATCCAAGGTTAGCATCGTATCTAAAGGCAGTATTATCCAGGCGTCCAAGCATCGCAAGCATTTCCAGACCCTCGCAAGCCTCATCCAAAACTCATATCCGTAATCCATCCATCCTGGCCCGTTTTGCACCGTGAAAAGCGTGTACCCCGCCGCGATGCTTGTCCGTACCCATTATGAAGAGATTCAACGCACCATTTTGACGGATTTGAGGTGGGAGGCTTGAGGATGACGGGACAAACGACGAGCTCAACACACAAAACTTATCTGTGGGATGATACATGACCAAATAAGAGCAACGCTAGAAACGACAAATTATGCCGGCCCGAGGTTTTGCTGGCTGACTTTCTCCTTCTGTTCAGGTCCTGGTCCTCCAGCAAAGGATACGTGCGCCTCCGTTGCACCATGCCGATCTTGATACGGCATTTCTCGAAATGTGAGATAAAGTAAGATGTCTCGCAAATCGCCTCATCATTTCTTCATGACACGCCAAACCACGAAGGCCCAAAACCAAAACTCAATCCTGCCTCCTAACACCGAAGAGAACCAAACTATTGCTCGCACACCCTCCTACGACCAACTCCCTGCTCGCCGCGTTTTCAATCCCCCAACACCAACTTCGTATCCCCTCTGAGCACCGACGCTCTCAACCTCTCAACCAACCTCCGCTTCCTGAACGAATGCTCTCAGCCCTCCAACAAGCTTCTACTCGACCTCGCTCTGGGCAACTGGGATTCATGGATTCAATGCATCAGAGAGGTGGTGAAGCCTCTGCGCGTCATGGTATTAATATCTTCACTTGTCTTGATCTATACCTTATGAACGAATTCCCGGAGCCATATCGCGTTCACGAACCTCATGCATATTCTGACTACAGTTGAACTGTTCATAATGCATAGGCCTTTGGAGGGGTAAAATGTCATCACCCACCCAAATTCCATGTCATAATGCATAAACCTAGAAAAATGGTCTCTCCAGACGCTATGCATTATGAGCAGTTCAACTGTAAATTGTAATCTGATTGTTTCATTCTTCCTAGTTTGCGAGTGCTGTTCTCGTGGGTTGCTTTAGCGTCTCCAAGGGGTGCGCGTGCAAAGGATGTGTGGCCCCAGCATCAAGTGTAGGGCTTCGACACAAGCGACAAGCGAAGGAGGTGTGGTTTATACTCGTTTTGTACATCACCCAACGTACACCAGAGCGCGTCTATCTTATCTATCTCTCCGTCTAGTCAGTGCCCCAATTGTAAACGCTTTAAATATAATGCCTATCTTGACTTGACAACACTCAACAAATACAATTAAGCTCAAGCAACCGGTCTGAGCGTCTATCATGAGCCTTTTATACCCCTATCCCTCCCTCTTCAATGTATTCTACTTATTGCTGTCTTACCGCCTCAAACTTGAACTAACCTAACGACTTCTGACGATGCCGCTCATCATCCACCCCTCTAGCCAATGCGACGTATGCTGGGGGTCATATACGTGCGAGTCGGCTGATGATAGCCCCCATGCAATACAGTGTGGGCATGTCTTTTGTAGAACGTGCGTACCCCCTTCCTGCTACCTCGTTCTATCGTTATTTTGAAGAATCAAAGGTGCAGCACGCTGAATAATTCATTCCCGCAGATGTATTGTCAACCTCTCACCAGCCGATCCGCACTCCAGCACCCCGCCGATCTGCCCTCTTTGTCGGCTGGTATTCACCCGGGATGGTGCTAATAAGCTTCATGTAGGTCTGCCCACTGGAACAGAAGTGTCTGGAACCGGGGTCAATATTGGGGCTGGGACTTCAACTTCTCAATCATCAAATTCAGCACAAATGTCTTTGTTAAAGGAACTGGCTGTATCATGGGAAAAGCATCCTATAGAGGTGGAAATATTGCTTGACGAAGTCGAGGAATGGTTGGCGAGTAATTCGGGTGAAGTGGTGAGTTCGTCTTCTCGCATTTCCGATATCCTTGCTGCCCAATGCTGCCCACAACTTACATTCTATCCTTGACAGGCAATCCCCGTCCGCAGCGCACGCGACGCCTTGATCGAATATCACCGTCTCAAGCTCGTAGAAGCTGAGAAAGTCGACTCTCTATTCGACAACGAATTTGTCTTTCGGCAACAAACTTCCAGTCCTCTAGGTGGCGATGATACATCGGATGAAGAAACTCGAATAGCGATGGAAGAGAGTTTACTGAGCGCAAGAAGGCAAAGCGAACCGGTCCTTGCATTGGAAGAGGATACCAGGCAGGCGATTGAGGCCAGTTTGAGAAGCGAAGTTCAGTCGTTACAAATGTGAGTTTTTGATTTATCCTGTGACTCCCCTCGTCTTTTCCGCTGCTTATCTTTTCCGCTCCAGGGAGGTCAGTTTATCTCATCTGTAAAGAGACCTCACGGAACAATGATACTAATTTATTTCTGCAATTTATTTATTATAGGTTGAGAAGCAAAAAACCGAAGTTGAACGACTTCGACGCGAGCTAGAACATAGTAAACGCACTAGTGTGTCTTTTTTTTTCATTGACAGGACCATACTTCTAATGCATGGTATGAATCATAGGCAGTCATTTGCTTGGATACCTATTCGCGTAAGAGTTATAAGAAGGTTGGAAGCCTCTACAGACTACAGCACTCGGGCTATGCAGCAGTGCCCTCAACGGCCGTGACCAACGCTCATCGACGCTCAGCCCCGAATTTAGCGCTCGTTCCTGTGGCTTGTGATCAGCTTAATTATCAATTCATACATCCTACTCATTAATTCGAGTTGTACGATTATTGACATAATATTTTATTACCTACATCTGTATAACATAAAAAACTCACCACGTCTGAAATGTATCTACCTCCTGTTTCCTTCTGGTGATATACTTTGTCAAAATCTGCGAGAATGGCCATCTCAACGCTGGTAGGGTATACGAGCGCCTAAATACCCTATTGTGAAAGATTGCCCGAAATGGGTGTGGCGGCGTAGCCTGCAGGCGGTTACGCAGCCTTGTACTCGTTTCGAAGCGTCTTTTGATTTCTTTTTATGCGTCTGTTGGCCTAATAGAGCAGCATTCATTCTCTGCTGGCGTCGTCTTATGCTTGTGGTTCATCCTTCTAGCTGTTGTGATATTTGTCTCGATCCATACTCTTGGGAGACACCAGAATGCACGCCTCATGCCATTCCCTGTGGGCATATCTTCTGTAGAAGGTGAGATCTACCTAGAACAGTCTCAGAAACCACACTCTAATCATTCACTATCAGATGCCTCTCTCATGTCGATCCTCCTACGTGTCCTCTCTGTCGCAAAGCATACACGAGCGAACGCTTCAAGAAGCTGCATGTTGACCGGCCTGATGAAGTGGTTGATCCAACAGAAGTCACCTTGCTTCAGAAGTTCGTACTTAAGTGGGACGGGCCAGAGGATGAGTTGGCTGAAGTGACGAGTGAAGTGAATTCATGGTTGAGCGACACAGCCGACGACACCCCTCTCAAGAAGGCACGCGATGTCTTGAGCAGGTATCAACGCATACGAACGAAATTGGAGCAAGAGCGAAGAAAGTTTCAGCAGCAGGAAAGGACGAGTCGCGCTCTTGAGGAGCAGCTTGAGTTGGCGAAAGCAAGAGAGGTGGAAATAACAAGCTATTGGGAACAACAGTACGTCTGCATTCATTGTTACTATTCTTACTGATCCGCTTAACTGTCATATAGACTGGTTGGTATACATTCTTTTCTAGAAGTCAACGTACTAATTATACTATTCAGGTTCCCCACTACGAAGCTCGCATCACCGAGTTGCAAGCCCAGATATCTGCAGGACAAACGCGATACAGATATCCTTCGACAGGCCGGAATCCTCTGCCTGCTCCTCCTGAACCAGTCCCTCTCGAGCAACTACCCTCAAACTTTGTGAGTAGTTATCCCAGTAGCTCGGAGTCGTATAACGGGTCCTTTGGGTCTAACCCACTGCGACCGATTACCAATGGAGCTCCACCCAACTACCCAAGCTCTTATGGTACGTCGAACCGTAGCCAAGACCAGGACCGCGAGCAGCGAAAGGGGAAGGGGAGAGAACGTGAGCCAGCACCCACGTACGATATCTATCGCAACCCCGCTAGTACATCCAATGGCTACCTCAATGGCCAGGAGAATGCCTCAAAGAACGGTATCATCCCAGGCGCTTCGCCAAATCATCGTATCATCCCCAACATCGGTAACTCCACTGGCACTAGCACGGTCCCTATCAACTACAGACCTCTACAAGAAGTTGTTCCTGTCACAGATCCATTTGCTCTGACAGCCCATTATGTCAATGAGTTTGCCATCGGATATGGAGAAGGATACCAAGCGGCGGTTGGAGTGTCTTCGTGGCCTGCGGCTCCTGCTGCTGCTGCTGTATCTCAACCACCCCAACCATCTGCAAGCAGTTATGGTAACACTCTCGCCCCCACTACCACAAACAATAGCAACATCGGCCAGAATCCAAGCCCATTGGCTTCCTCTATGCTCGAAACTCCCCCTCGACGCGAGAATCGACCGTCCTATCCTGCTGGCTCCTCACACACCTGGGTCAGTCAACCGCAACCGCAGCCCCAATCTCAAGAGCGACCACCCCTACACCAGTCGATGTCCGATATGACCCTGGCGTCTAGCTCTTCCAGCCGCACATACTCGACGCACAGCGGTTACGCCTCAACTACGAACGAAAGCGCGGCCTCGACGCGTCCACGGGCCGAAAGACGACGGACAGCTCAAGTTGATGGCACTACCAGCGCTTCTCAGCTCAGTAACCCACCTACCTCGTCACACCACGTGCTACAAACCCAACAACACTCGGCTGCTCCTGTTCGCGAAAACAACACCCAGCTGCAGCGATCTGATACGACTGGGACAAGAAGAAGCGTCGCATCGTCCTGGGGCTCCGTGCCTAGCGTTCCTGCAGATAGTAATCGTGGTAGCTTTGCTGACCTCGGCCTGCGCGGTTTCGGGCACCCTGTGCCTGTTGGTTCGATTTCTAGTACCTCGCTTCCGTTCATCGACCAGTTTTCCGTTCGAGAGAGTGACGAGGACGATGCCAGAGGGCGAAATACGCCTAGCAGTGGGTCGGGTGCGAGTAGTATTAGGACGGATGAACGCAGCAACTCCCGCTCAGAGATATATTATGGTCCCGTTCCAAGCATGTATCCTTATCAGTCTAGCGCTCCCTGGCCCACTGCCCCGCTGGATGCCCACCAAAGGACCGGGCAGCAGACCCCCGCCGCCAATTCGGACGGCCGCGACTCAAACGGCTCCCGTCGTTCGAGAAGGGATAGCATCCATTATCCTAATCATGCTCTAGTCCCTGTATCGGCTCCAGCAGATACCTCAGGACCATGGAGCGACGTACGATACCTCGCGGGGACGCCTGCTCAGGCCCGTATGTCGAGGGCTGGACGAGAAGAGAATCGCTCTCGTAGGTCGGGCAGAGCGACCAGTCGACATCGCGCCAATCAGGCTCCTGTTGGACAGGTGCTCGATGCGGGCCCTGGACTTCCTCAGCCAGGTGATAGCAACATGTTGGGGCTCGCCATCGACATACCTCCTCCACAGATATCAGCACCCACTCCACGGGTTTCCACTCGCCCTTTCATGCGCAGTTTCAGCAGCGATCATTACTCGTAGTAGTAACGGAACATCACCAGCATTGCATCTTTAAATTTTTTTTCTTTGCATCATCATCATCATCATCATCATCTCCTTTCTCGTTCTCACTCAATAATCATCATAATTCTCTGCATTCTGGGTTTTCGTTTCTTCTATCTTTGGTCTTCATACTCGAGCATGGATATAAACGGACTACGTATACCCACTTCTACTTCTTCGTATCATTACAGTATTGCTATGTACTTGCTATCATATTTCTCTGTTTTCGCTATTCACATGTAATATTGGTGTTGTATGTACATCTAAATATAGATCAGTTAAATTGGCTTCAGAAGTTTGCGCTTATAGATTGACCGGGGGGTGCAAAAATCTTAATGTACACAGGACATATGAGCTTGAGATAATCTGCAGATTGACCATGGGAGATTGTGAGCTCGACTTTTGTGATCTAAGTTGGCGAACGTCGCGGAGGGACCCTGGTTTCTTGAATGACGCTTTCCTTCCGTCTTGCAAATACCATTGAACCCTCGATCATGTTAGATACAATTGATACTGAATCTTCGACTGAACAAACCTTCTGTCAGGCGACCTGGACCCGTTGAGTTTATGCACGATGAGAGACACAACGCCACAGAAAAACAGAAGTAGATAGCTCACTAAAAATCAAAAACGCTACCGAGTCGGACTTGATACGAAAGACAATGCAGAGCGGCCCCTGCATGTATCTGAGGTGTAGAGCCTTTCTGAGGCCGTGCATTTAAGTCATCGACATATTCCCGGCAGGTTGTGAACCTCAAATCTGAAGTCTGTGCCTGGAGTGGAACTTCTTATCCCGGAAAATCAGCATCAAGCAAGCAAGGTCCAAATCGAGGAGAAGAGTCGGAAATTTGAAGGTGTACTTCTTCTTGCGGTGGGGGCTTAATTCTACCGGCTCCAGAGGTTTAATGGATGATGATAGACGCCTCGATAATGCTGCTTATACTGTTCGTCAGTAGGTGTGAACAAAGGAAGTGTTCATTCTTCTTATAGTGACCCTACCCTCAATCATAGGTTTGGGAATTCGGTTATCTGTCGACTCAGAAGGATTTATTCCGCAAGAACAGACCGCGGTGTCGTGAATAACGGCTCCGACGCGGTGAATATTGAGAAATATGCAAAAAAAAAAAATCAGGAGACGAAACCATGTGGTGTTCGCTGCCTGCTCAATAATTTATGAGTGAGGCTCGTATTCTGCTGATGGTTATCAAGATAAGGTCTTTTACGGAGTTGATAATAAAATCACACCATACACGACAACGACCAGCATCCGATAATTTGAGCGAGCATGTAGATAGGGCAGCAGACGCTAAGGGCGCCGCGTAACATTAGAAAAATCATGAAGTTGGAGGAAAACTTCCTTAAAAAATCCTGATGATCGTGTGTATGTTTTTAGCGAGATGATATCTAGCGGTTCGCCAGGTGCCAGCGATCGTAGAAGACTGGTTTGGCATGCTTGATCTTGCAGGCTCATAACGATACGATCACGAGAACAGAGGGAACTTCATCTTTTGAGATTAATGAATGACATGACATATAACGGCACTTTTGAATTGAGAGGGACAGAGAAGAATAAGGAGAAGTTTAAGAAGGACGTGGTTGGGAAATAAACTTGAAAAGGCCCCTAAGCCTGATTAGATGCTGACGTTTATCGTGGGAAAGGTGAGGTCAACGCCGCCGCGATTGCCGAACAACGCCTCTTTCCAACCTCCACAGAGCTCTTGACGTTCACTACATAATGTCGCTCGTAAGTTCTCTTTATTAAACAATTTAATGATACTAATGATTACTTTAGATTCATGCTTTAGTGGCCAGAGGGTCCACGATCCTTGCTGAGCACCAGGCTGGCAAGAGAGACTTCTCGCAAGGTCAGTGTGCAGCAGGGTGATAGAGCTTCCGACGTCTAATTCTCGTTTAACAGCAACCCAAACTATTTTGTCGAAGATACCCCCCAACAACAGGTAAGTATACGCCAAAAGTTCTTGGATTTGGTCTGACAAGACGATAGCAAACTCACCTATGTCTGGGAGCAATATCTGTTCCATTACATTTCAGAAGGAGGGTTCACGTATCTGGTGATGGCGGACGACTCTGCTGGAAGGTGTGTGGATTTGTCGTTGTCATATTTGTATATTTCTGATGTTCTTACAGGAGGATGCCCTTCGCATTCTTGACTGACCTGCAACGCAAGGTATGACATAACCTATTATCCGAATGTTAAAGCTGCCTACATCACCATCATAGTTCACGTCAGCGCCTTCCTCGTCCTCAGCAGAGGAGATACCGGCTCATGGTTTGCAAGGAAGTTTCGGACCCACAATCTCCGTGTTAATGCATACCTACAACACCGCTCCACCCGGTGACGAGCTCACTCGTGCACAGACGGAACTCAATCAAGTCAAGGACATCATGGTGCAGAACGTGGAGCAGATTCTCAGTAGAGGTGAACGGATTGAACTACTCGTCGACAAGACAGACGTCATGGCCGGCCAGGCTACAGCGTTTAGGCGGGGCGCACGAAACGTCAGAAGGCAGATGTGGTGGAGAAACAAGAAGATCCTGGGTCTCTCCGTTCTCGTTGCGTTGGTGAGTACGAGGTTTCTCCGTGCTTTATGGGTTGTGACTCAGCTCCTCTTCTTGTACCTTACTGACGCTACTCGATAGATGTTGATTTGGGTATTTGCAGCCCAGTTTTGTGGTGCAGGGCTGAATCAGTGTGGCTCATCTAAGAAATCATAGACGCCCGTATATCCACTTACTGTCGGAGGGCACTTATGTAGGCCCGGATTATTTTACTATCATCTTATTTCTTTTCTCCTTATGGCTGTTCCGTCTAACTCGTACATTGTCTCCCATATTATTCGATTTGACTTTGCTTTATCCCGATGGAAGATCTTGAAGAGTCATGGCCTGTGTCCGCGTGCGTTCTTGGCCTCGACTCCCGTTCTTCAATGTCCCCTCCAAACGTTAAACGTCCACCTATTTCGATGATCCGGCCTATCGCAATATTTATGATTTCAGACTCATACCAACCTTCGCATCTACCAACACGAAATCAGCTGATTATCGGCGTCTGTAATATGAAAAAGTTCCAACTGTTCACCGGTAACACTTATCCATATGTTTCCTCGTCGCTCACGTTTGTCAAATCTTTCTATAGTTGCAGTTCTCAAGGTAGTCCTCATTTGGGAGCGGCCAGGAAGCATGGTCTATGAAAGACATCCTCTGTGTCATGAGCATGGAGAATATTGTTGCCATCGCGGCTGACACAGCATTTCCAGTGCCACTACCCCGCAGCGGTAAATCTCTTCTTGGAGGTCTTGATAGAAGGTCCCGGATCTTGAAAAGGTACTATCAAGGAAGGGGGGAGACGGAGAGCTCTCGCCCCAAGGTTGTCATCCACCGTGGACATGATAAGATTAGATTCTACGCCAGCCGCTTTCAAAGTGAACATTCGCCTTTTGAGGTGGGTTCTTCAGCTGTCGAAGTGGGTCCCATGACCATACAATGTTTTTTCTGCGAGCCACTCTCTTCGGTACCTGCCATGGGCAAAGATCGCGCAGTAGAACGAATGAATAGATGTACTTACCACACTGATCATCGATGTTGCATTAACTTCACACTTCACAAAGATCAAGCGCTAAGAACGCGATGAAAGAGAAGCAGATAGCCAAAAGCTATACTATTGTTACAGGTGATGATTACAACGATCTGAGCATGCAACATAAATGATACAGT
The DNA here is from genome assembly GCA_004379715.1 of Crucibulum laeve. NCBI lineage: Eukaryota > Fungi > Basidiomycota > Agaricomycetes > Agaricales > Nidulariaceae > Crucibulum > Crucibulum laeve. The sequence continues at coordinate 322,521 of ML213615.1, read as the reverse complement.
ATACAACACAGGGTGTAGAATGCGCAGCTGTTCCTGAGGAACAGAATAAACATACAGAAAAAAAGGTCAGATGCTCAGTAATCGAACAGCAATTCAAAGCGCAACAAAGTGTCCACTTCTACGCCGGAAAGTAGCGCACGACGGAACGAAAGGCGTTATGAAAGAGTGGGGGTGCTATTAAATAAAATTGAGTAAACTATCATGTGTAGATACCTGTCGTAGGGGCAGCTGGCATAATGTTCGAGACCTTGCCGGTACCGGTAGGATATCCGCGAGATTGATATGTGGCAGAGACATTACTTGGTTCACGGCGTAACGAGGACACACCAGATGATAGGGGTTTGCTGCTGTAAGCACCGCCCGTTGAAGGAGAATGTCGAGAAACTGAGATACCATTCGGTGAAATATTAGGGTTTCCATAGATATATTGTTCGCGTTGTATCGCCTGGATGCTGGAGGTGGTCGAGCTGGTCCGTGGTCGAGCGTCCACGTCAGGTGTCGTATAGACATTGTCGAGTTTGCCCCGCTGCATGTCTTTCTCAGCTCTACGACGTTCCTTTTCCTCCTTTTCAGCTTTGCGCCGCTCGTTCTGGGCTCTCTCCAGCTCAGCAGCGGCGCGACTGGCACTGCTCGAAGCACCAGTATGTGTACGAGGATTGGGGGAAGGGGTCGTCATGGGCGTGCTGACGCCATGAGCTGGAGGATGTGAGGCCAGGAGGTGCGAGTAGCCGTCGGTAGTTGACTCCTGCGGTAGCCGATAGTCAGATGAGCCGGACCTCGGAGATGCAGGACGAGAGGTAAGATCCTCCCGAAGAGCCTGCTTCTCGCGTGCGATGGCGGAGGGATGGTGATTGGGAGATGAGGAAGTAAAACGACTGGAGGACATGCTCGGCAGTGAAGAGGACACGCCTGTATCTTGCAGCAGATCGTGAAGACGTGTACGCAGCCCTTCGCCTTCTCGACCCTGAGGAATGCTGAGGTGGGCTGAAACAGGTGCATATGGATCCCGGGACGAGGAAGCGCGTGGTTGCGATGAGGGAATCATAGCTGGCTTCAAGGACGGAGAAACGGGACGAGTGGGCCCTCGGCTAGTGGGACGACTGCGACTGGGAGTTCGGCTGACAGTGACAGACTGCGAACGGGACCTTCTGCCCTCCACGCTCAAGTTAGGAGGAGCGGTAAGCGACAAACCACTGGGCGTACTCGGTGTCGTATCTGTAACTGCCTCGAAGGAATCAGCAAGTACGGGTCGATCAGTAGCAGTTGCTGGGAATGACGGCGATTCACGAGCAACAAATGATGGCCTCCTCGTGGGACTGGCCCTCGGCTCCGCATATTGGATATCGTCAGGGAACATGGAAAACGACGCACATTTGCACGAGTGCGGATGGCCTGCAGCACCGCAATTGGGTGCTGGGGCGTAGGCTTGCTCGTACCCCTCCTCTTCCTCCTCTTCTACGACTTCTGGCATAGGGTCAAAGCTGTCCAGATGGGAGGGAAGCTTCCCCGTAAATTGGGGAAGCGGTGAAACAAGGTATGAATCGGGCTCCTGAGCGGCTGCTCCTTTGAGCGCGGTTTGGTCTAGTTCGGGTGAAGGATATGGAATCTCCTCTAGAGAGTATTCCAGTTCGTCAAAATCCTTATCAGGATTCGCCTTCATGTAAGGGGTTGCAGCGCCGGATGTGCGTAATTGCTTAAAATCGTCGGTGACCTTTATCCATTGGCGGACGACGAAGTTGTACTGACTGGTAACGTGAGTTCCACGTTCTAAGGAAAGATGCTGTAGACTCACTCCACCATCGTCTCATATGCGGCATGGGCCTTCGCAGCATGGTCTTTAAGCGTAAGCTGCTCAGCAAGTGCTTGGTCGCGTTCTTCCTGTCGTTTCTTCTTGCTGGACTGTAACTGCTTCTGGAGTAGCCCGTTCTCCGCCTGGAGTTGAGCGAGTTGTTGAACCTGCTTGCTAATGTTCTCGAGTTCCCGCTCCCGCGACTTCAACGTGGACCGTACATCGCACATATAGGATATCATCTTGAGGCTGGTTCGTAGTTCCTTATACTATTATGAAGGGCGATGAGACGCATAATACGTGATAGAAGATAGGAAGAAATTACCATAGCGCGTGGTTGGCTCGTCAAGAAAGCCTTCCCCTCCTGTATGAACTGTCGTAGATTCTGTTCGCTGGAGCCCTCGTTCGCAATTTTCGCGATGGCGGCTTGGAGGCGTTTGGCCTCGAGAGCCTCAGGAGTCGCTTTCACACTGTCGAGGTCGACATGAAGTCTGCGCACTTCGCTACGCGAAAAGCTAGCCCGGCATATCGGGCAGGTATCGCGTGGGAGAGAGGGTATACATCTATCGAGGGGAGTAAGTCGCTAAACAAGGTAGAGGAGGATGGAATGCGCACTGTGAACAAAATACATGCCCGCACTGTATAGAGTATGGTAATTTCGTATCGTTGTCATAACCATCTAAGCAAACATCGCAGGCTGAATCTGGGCCAAGGACGAGCATGAGTGTAGATAAGAGCGATGTTGACAGAAAGACGCAGCGGAGGAGGGGAGGTATTAAATGAGGGAGAGTCTAAGTGAAGAGACACAGCCCGGGGTATAAACCAGGCAAGGATAGAACCAAGCCTTCAACGCGTGTAGTAGATCGGTATAATTTGGAGAGGTGGGGAGGGACGAAGTCCTGACATTCAGGAAACACCAAGGCATCGGAGATGTTATAAGTACCAGCACGAGGCCTTCGCTAAGCGAACGGGAAAGATCAATAGCTCGGAGAGGGAGATTTGAGGACTCCGAATCAAACTGTGTCTCACCCGAGCAGTGGTCCCTGGCTTCGAAATCACAGATGCTGGTCTCCCTCGATTCGCTCCAAATTGGCTGTCCGAAATCGATGCATTGAATAGGTCCAGCCAGCGGCAACCACCTAGGCATCTGCGCTGTTTCTGGTGGGAATACTGGGCTTCAGTGACGCACGCCAGCTGTCCGCGATAAGGCTAAAGCACCCCGTAACGAGGTCTCTCGTCATGAACAACATCACGAATCACAATCCTTCCGGGCTTGGTCTTCCATCCGATGTCGTTTCTGTGAAGCTGAATCTCGCGAGCCAGATCAAACTGCAGCAAACCAGCTCTGGAATGAGTTGAGTTCATCTCTTTTGACATGAAAGGAACATTGGGCCCGCGTGACTGGTGCGCTGTCGGAACTCGGATCGGTTTGTTGGCCTCGTGTTAGAGGAACATGCACTCGCGCTAAAGCTCTTGGGTCAAAGTGAGATGACTGCAATACGAACATCTCGAACGAAGCGTGAGACCTATTTGAGAGATGATAGGCAGTCGTGGGCTTGCAAACCCGACATCGCGTATGTATACACTCGCGGAGCTTCTGTGAATTTTGCGATAATTGAAGCCGTTATCTTCTAGACCCAAGGTGAGAATCGCAGTGGGTTGCAATAGTGTAGAAGGATTGGAACGTACCATCCGATAACCTTGGAATCCTATCCAGTTGAGAATGTATCATGGAGACACTAATAGAGTATAAGCCGTTCAATTGGTCAATACCACCTAGCTCGGCCGTGAAAATGCTACGTAACATGCAAGAATCGCGAATTCTTCCTCGATCGCAGACATACGCCGGTCAGCAGCGCATCATCCGGAATAGGCACAGCGACATGGAACATGCTATATTCTCGGGGAACACTGAGTTCGTGTTTCAGCTTTGCAGCTTGAAAAGACGAAGATTCTGCAAATTCTTGCGCATAATGGTGGCTTCATGTATTCAAGCATAGAATTTCAGGTATTCAGAACATAACCAGAGTAAGAAAAGTGCTATAAGTGGAGCAGACGAATAGTAGGAAGTGGTTAAAAAAAAGCGACAGACGTAAATTTGCGCTTTAGTGTCATACATCAATGCATCACTCATTCACGTGTACTGTGATGCACTGCCACATGACCCGCCGAGATGCTCGGTCCGACACATGCGATCATCCAATTCCAAGCGCCTCCAGTATGGAAAGGCACAACGCCTTGCCATAATCGTGAACAGCGGCGCACTCAGCTGGTCTGCTTTTAATGAAGCTATTATGTGATTGAGTTCTACAATCTTCCATGACGATCAGAAATCTGCCTGGATAACCTCGCCGATAATGTAGTATATTAATCTCTAGGCCGAAGTGTCCAGCTTGACAATGGAAACGGATAAATTCGACCGACGACGAGAATTCAGGAACTTGAAGTTTAATTCTCACGTCGGTGGGTCAATGAGATAGTGGGTTACACCGACAACATATTGCTTAGAGTTCACAGTAGCTTTATCGCTCTCATTTATCTCCATAGCTTCAAGTTTATGGCAGGACAATGGTAGGGATCATAATCCGGCCTTTAAGCCCAGCATATTAACTATTATGGGACTATGAATAAACGCACCAGAAGTCCGATTCCATAGGCCCATTCCTTACTTTGCGCACAACATCCTAAATGCAGCCTGTGATCCTCGTGTTGCGAGGCTGAAGAGCTTATTACGCCATCTGTAGGCACAACGCCCGCATCTTCTACTGAACGTGCGATAGAATTGGTCGATTGCGATACCGACTCGAGTCGCGACTCTTTTGAGTTTGAACCCACTCGTCGACATCCATCCGACTCGCAGGTTCTTACCCCGTGACGCTTCATATGCCGCGGGCCTTTAACGACTTCTAGATTCTCCATGCGAAGTTGGTCTATATCCCATCGTAGCAAATCGCTATCGATGAGCTCCCGAAGGACTCGGTCCTGGTTGGACGCGTGAATGATGAATTGACCATAGGATCAACCTCCGTAAGAAAAGTCATCGAAACTGGTCTCCCTGCGCTGGTGGCGCCTCCTACACATGAATGCCATCGTCGGAGTGGATATTTGTGCAGTTCCAGTAGCTTCAAGTTGTTTATCTGAAACCCTAGAGCATTCTTCGTCCACGACATATCATATGATAGATAGGGTCTAAGTGTCAATCGTCACCAGAAATAAGTCAGGATGGTCTGGACCTTGTGGATTCATTAACAGGTGAGAAATAGATGTTGCAAAATGAATAGATTCTGCCAAACCTCAGTCCGTAAGCTCAAGAGCTCAGAACAGGGTCTCTCCATTGCAGCGCGGGGTTGACAAGTGAAAATCCAGTGTAGACCCCGATGAAAGGGAAAATAGATTTGTGATGATGGATATTGCAGAGAAGGTTCCGACGTTCTAGAACCTATGGAACTTGAAGGCTAGAGCCGCTGGGGAGAAAGCTCTTCGGTACTCATCTTCATCGATTAAAAATAAAAGCAGATTGGGGGACGTAAGAAAGGAAGGGAGAAGTCCTAGAGGGTGAGAAGTCCAATCGATCGTAAATCCAGCCGATTTTTTTGAAGAAAAAAAAAGCGCATCAGAGATAGCTTCTGGGGACAAAGATTTGAGTCTGCTTTCAGGACTTAGCAAGACGGCGGATATTCTGAACTTCGACGTGGGATCTCAAGCACATCATCCTCCGAAAGCAAAGACCAGAATCGTCTCGATCGAGGTTACCACCGCGTCAGACTGCGGAGAACAGGATAGATTTCATTTCGTTTATTAACCTCGCAGATCCAATGGGAGCACGGCATATAAGGCGGAGAGGATACAGGGATCTGGTGCCCAGACCGTAGTTGTCGATGGCATGTAATGTCCATGCGGCCGTGCAGAGTCGCTGAGTTTCTGAGTTGGTGCACGTGGAGCTTTGAGATGTACATACACTGTACCTTCGAGCGAGTGGTTGGGCGTTGGCTATGGATTTTCGGGGCATGAGTCTAATGAGCGTTGCTTCTGAGTCTTCATGAGTGAATTTGAATTGAAGGGGCAGGCACAGAGTGCATAAAGGTGTTAAATAAGGTTGATGAAAGGCTCGAAGGTTGCTGTAGAGGCGGTACTACTGATCAAGATTGAGGCAATTTCTTAAGCGCTTGGTATGTAGTAATTGACGGGTTCTTTAGTATGCTCTGCTGGCAGACGACTCGTCGCGAGACTGCTGGAAGTACAGCGAGCTATTTCTGCGCCTGATAACGGAGATACCCTTGTTTTAAATTTAATTAAATCAGAAACATGCCCATTTATCCTCCTTGCACATTAGGACGCTGGAATATGAATCTGGCGTCATGTCGGGATGGGCGACAAAAATAAGCTTTGCAGAACTTGGTGTTGTTTATTTTTCGCGCCTCCGACGTGTCAGTCACGCGCTGAACGAGACTTCCCACGCCGTGACGGAAGATACGTTGCAGATTCGGTGCCAGCACACGTACAAAACATTTCGATCTCTCCTCCTCGTTGTTCCCCTCATCCCCTTCATAATGGTCAGTATTCCCCTCGAAATACTCTGGAATAAAGCTGAATGCATGCACACAGTCCGACTCTGACTCTCCCCGTGCTGCTGGCAAATCTGCGTCGGCAGTAGCGAAACCACCTGGCGCTCAGATTCGGTGCGTCTTTCTGCGAAGTTGAATGGAGAGAAGTGGGGCTGATATGGGCTTGAATGGCAGCCGACGTGCAGCAGGCACACAGGCCGCAGCCCGCCCCAACTCGTCCCGTGCAGCAGGTGCTGGCGGGTCGTCAAACACGATGCTGAAGCTCTACACGGACGACTCACCGGGACTACGAGTGTGCGTACTATCCACTGCTCATGCAATGTTCTTTTTAAAGGCTAACATATCCCTTCGCGTACTCCTTGCGTTTCTAGTGACCCCTTCATCGTCCTCGTCCTTTCACTCTCCTTCATTGGCTCTATCTTCTTCCTGCACATCTCCGCTAAGGTTATTCGGGCATTCACGAAGTAAACTGTGACAAAATATCAGGGTATATAATTGCGCGAGGGTAGCCTGTTGGGTGGGGCACGGCTCGTGCTGCACGTTGGGAGTTCTTGTGAGGACAGGGGAGCGAACCAGTGTGCAATATGGTATATGGCTCTGCTGTTTCGCGTTGTACAAAATCATCGCTCTGGAGGAGCGCACTCCTATTACTTTATACCACTCCATTTTTTATTTCCTCTCAGCTTTTCGTTTTGCCAGACTTCAGCTTGAGGCATACTGGTCCGGTATTTCAATACCAATATCGCACAACCCTGACCTTCCAATGATTCTTAATGCTGTTAAAGTTAATATGGACAGTGACCATGGACTAAGTACACAATCAATACGCAGAGCTTTCAGGCTCACGTCCATTCTCCAGCCTTGATCCAAAAATAGCTCCTGCGTCTCCTTCGTCCACGGTCATCAGTGCACCTCCCAATCCTTTAACAATCATCCACCTCTCAACGTCCCACATATCCCATCCACCTCCAGCTGAACCAGCTCACAATCCCCGATCCCTCCCATCCACGCCAGGGCCACCGTCGGCGCCACCCTGTACCAAAGAACATCTGCCGCACCTGAGCCTCGTTGTCGAAGCCGCACACGACTTTGCTTTATTCGAAGTCAAATTCTAATAATGTACGGTCATTCAAACTTCTTCGGGATTGTCATTAAGTGCCCGGTGTGTCTATCGTTGTGCCCGGTCCACCAGGCATTCGCATCATTCCTTCTAAAGAGCTCATCATGATCTACTAATCCGCCTTCGGCAGTAAGCAGTAACAAGTATGTGCTCACCCCCGCACCGCCGATCAAGGACCAGGCGATATAAAGAAAAGGAAGATTGGTGATGCTGTAGCTATCACCCTCTTGTGCCCACGTCTAGTGCACGTTTGACGGGGCGCGTGAGCGCACTTTAGACTGCCAATGCATACGATTCATACCACCCTTTGTAGGTTATGAAAACTCTAGTAATGACATCGTTGTTATTATTTGCAGATTAAAGGAAAGTTACGAATAGCGCATGGATCGCGCAACTCTGCAATCTTTAAGTTGCACTCAGCGGTTCTGACCCAAAATGACTTTCTTCAGAAACCATTGTGTTCTATTTTAACTCATAAACCGTAGCCGCGCGCGAACTGCCAAGCAAGCGGTACCTCTTTCTAGTCGAATTTCCTCCATTCTTATTACTCCAACTTGCGTCTCGGCGATATATACGGCCTGAAAATTCACCCGCAACTTCGCAAGTAATATATTACATATCAACCTCGACATGAACTTCTGACCTTCCCCGCAGAATAAACCCAATTTCACATTAACAAGCACAAAAAACCCCGCCCACTTAAACGTGTTAAATGAAAGATAACGGCAAGTACGCAACATACAATGTGTTTTGTGTGTCCAGTGCGCTTGGTACGGGAAAGAAAGTTTAGAACAGGCTTCTCTTTACCCCTCCTAGTCTTCCTCGTTTTCCTCCTTCCAATTCCACATCCCAAACTCTCAGTTCGTTTCCCCATTTTACTATTCTGTCCACACAGTCTGTAAAGTTCAATCAAAACTCAAATACTTTCCTGGTTCGCCCGTCTTTTGGGTACATCGTGTCCTCGGTGGGTATGTTGTATCTCGATTTGAGGGATGTTGATCTGTATAGAAGAAGCCACGCTGTAAACACGTTTTGTTAAGGCGTTTGCTAGACTGCTTTACGCTGTCTATCGGGATTTCAACATCCCAGTATATGCGTTTTCCAGCACTTCACTGGTTTCTTTTAACGCTGTTGTGGACCTACCTGCATCAAATCGAACAACAAAACGGATGATGGTCACGGATTGTTGCGAAACGTAAATTTAATTATTTCGGAAGCGGAAAAAATTTGACCTTTTCCTATAGCGTTTATAGAGACAGAGGTGGAAGAAAGTCCGTCGTTTATGCTATTTCTCAATGGAAAAGACTCATTCGCACGAATCGCCTGCCTTCCTCCACTGTAGGTTGTAGAAACCCAGCTGACTGACATATCCTTTCAGATCTAAGCTGAATAATTGAATTGGGTTCTGGCTTCGATTGTGACGCGGTATAATATGATGCCCACTCTGTAAGCAAATCTTGGGATCCCGGTTGATTCCCTGCAGTCTTAAAGTTGCTTTAGCATCGATACGGGATGAGATCCATTCCTGGGCAAAATCATCAACATACCTCCAGCCACTTCAGAACATTTCCAGAGCTCTTTCCGAGCCCGAAAGTTGTTACTTCTTTTATGTATAGCCGCTTCAATTGTTCCATTAGTTCATGAGAAGGCGGTGAATGGGATAAATGATAATCCCAGTTTTCAATGGCGTATAAGAAATGTAATCTATCGTATAGAATAATTGTAAATCGTGAACTACGAAGCTTACAGGCAAAGATGGCACTTACGCAGATTCTGAATTGATGGGGGATGCAGTTCCATCACGTTGCGAGTTCTCGTGCCTTTCTTTGAGCCAAAGAAAACAGGAGAATGTCAGAGCGGTATGGAATTTATCGACATCTACATAATATATGCCAGAACGACTTTTATCTCGGAGAAAATCGAACAGTGAAGCATGCAGAACTTTTATTGGAGTCCATTTCATGTTGGGGGCGTCGTGGTGCGGAACATCTAAAACTGAGTGAAGACCTTTCACGGCCAATAATGTATCTCCCTCCTCAAGAGATAACAACATATCAAGGTCATAACTGCATAGTGGTTCACGAAGAACCACAATTGTTCCAAGAACTTGTAGTAAAACATCTGTATGGGGATTTGCAGATAAAATTTGCAGATAGAGTTGGTCGAGATCAGCAAAAGCTGTCGTACAAGGCGATGGGATTTGAAGAATGGCCTCGAGTCGCTGATGAGGGCGTGAATATTCGTCATCCACATATTTTAACACTGTGGATGCGTAAATAAATTGTCCTGAGGACTTCTGTACGATATGGTCGATGACAGTTTGTGAGGGCCAGATTAACGGAGCGGAAGTCATGGTATCCTGATGTTTCTGTCGAATGGTAAGAAATCCACTCCGAAGGAATATTGCAATATCGCTATTTGGATGGAAGGCCTCATCGAGTACAATACGACGAAGAACGTTGGTGAACGCGGGCTGATCAAAAATTCTCCGAATTCCAGGTTCAGGACGACTGGCAAGCAAAAAACGAATGGGAAGGTCCTTCCGGCAAAGAGTATCTTTAACGACGAGCAGAAGTTCTTGTTGTCCTGTAATATCCTCGCATTCATCGATTCCATCAATGACAACAACCATGGGCTGGAATTCCCGCCTCATCATATCCTGGCAAGGTTCTATTAGGAGTTTCTGGGTCTGTAAACGGAGTGGCTTATCAAATATTGAAGGATCAACGTCGACGACATTTTGAATTGGCGTCCGAAGCTTCGGCATGGAAAGGGCCAATTGAAACGCTAGACTAGGTATCAAGTGTCTGCAACTGCTTCTGCGCTCCTTGCCACGGGAGAAGAAGAAGCTAGCTGCCAGTCGATTTTGATCTGCAAGCTCTTCAGAAACGGTTTGCGCAATGGCTGTCTTTCCTGCACCAGCCGGCCCATAGAGCCATAATGCGCTGATGTCTGCTATGGGATGTGTAGCCCAGTCGCGAATGATGTCGAGAATTAGGTTTCTGGTATCAGGGTGACATTTAGGCGGAGGATGACGTTCACTGGAGTTGTGAAAGGCTGAAGGAGCGCTGGCGTGGTACAGCGCGCGCAGTCCAGTAAGTAGATGGAGTTAAATTGTGTACTGAAATTAATAATAAAAAAGCACACAACACACTTGCAACACACCTGATTCGGCGATAACCTGATTAAAATCACCTGCGATATCGTTGAATGTACTATTCTGAATAACAAAGTGGTGAGAGTTCTGAAAGGACATAAGATCGCCGAGAATTAGCAAACGGGAATGAAGATGATCTAGCTGTTGCGAGGCAGGACGGGGAGTTTGCGCGTCTATGAAAGTACAGCTTTGCAGACAATGACATCAAATGCTGTTGCATACTTATCTGTACTTACGTACGTATGTTGACGTCTTCATGTAACTATCTGAAGAATGCTTGAACTTTGGGTTTTGTTGCTGATGGTGGCGAAGCCTCTAACATGGGGCTAGGCGAGTACTTCCTTGCTAAGGTTCGCGGCCGAAGCGTGAACATTTGATTACTGCGGATGATGCATGGCATTTCAGCGTATTAAATATGCCTTGAATCGGTTATGACAATTAGGTGTTCCAGGATGTCCTTAACAAACAAGCTAAGAGTTGAGAAACAGCCAACAAAAAGCAGACGTTCCCTAAGTAAACATTAGAGCAGAGTAGCGAGCATGGGATTAGAATGGCGATTACCATCTTAATTGTAGTTATAGTAGATGAAGATGCTCGTGACGAAGTCGAGTTGAGCCGCTCACGAAAAGCAATTTAAAGATATCATCGAGATTTGCCATTTTGTTATCAGGTATACTTTCATAAAATGAAAGATATTTTAGTTGTGCGGAAGTTATGGGAGGATTTAATGGCCAATGCGGACATATGCCCTCCAAGCTGCTTCCCACAACGTTAACTTATGTATATGATATGGCATCAATCCAGCATATCGGGTTACTGTATAATTTCGGATAAATGGCTTATAGTAGTACCCAAATCCTCACTCCAGTTCTATGCATCATGAAGGCATTGACGTCGCCTCGTTTACACCACCCTCCCTTGCACACCTCCCACACGCACACCTGAAAAACCATTCCTTTTCAAGCTCATCTTGCCTATCTTTGGCTGTTGTGTCATCTGAGACGTCCACGTAATTTATACACAGCTCGTCGCCACCAGTTACGGCACTAGTTGTGGTGAAACACATGGCACGACCACAACGCGATTTTCGTAAGTTGGGTGTACAATCTAATTTCCTCAGTAAACCAGGTGAGGGAAATGAGACGATGAACGTACCATGATTGAAGTAAGATCCAAAAATATACAATCCCCATCCGAGCATCTCGCTCTCTTCTCCAGGAGGTGCAGAGTCCCAAATACCGAACACATTTCCGTGGTCGCGCGCTAAAATCATGCGGATAGTCTCAGGAGTCGCAACGTATTCTTTGAGTCTCGTCAAGTATTGTGCTATTGGAACGAAGGAAGATTTATCTGCAACGACCACAACTTCTTTCACGAAGTGATACACTCGGATGTACGAAGCAAGTATGTAAGGTTTCGCTTTCGTATGTGGAAGTTCATTGTCTTGGAGTTCGAGAAGGTCGTCCCAGGATCCAATAGATACGTAGGGATCAGAGAGTGAATGCGCATGATGGCGAGAGGCACGACATATTAATGGAGATGTAGCGATCGAACGTCTGCAAAGACCATCCAACAAGAATATTGCAGTGTCGAGGTCAATTTCGCTTAGCTCCGATTCGAAAAATGGGTTGGAATTTGGCTTTACTTCGCCGGCAATTCTCCATGCATGATCCAACAGGTCAGAAGTAACATCAGCGGATTGCAGCGATTCGAGATGGGCAAGAGGCGATTGGACATCATTCCTCTTACCAGCACTCGTATGAGACTTGATCCTTCCTAGCACCTTCTCCATTGCTCCATTCACAGCTGCCCTCAACCCGCCCCTATCACTACCATCCACCCACCTCTCTTTGCACTCTTCGCTGCAGAACCACACCCCTGCACCATCAACGCGTATTTTCCAAGAACTCCTGCCGCTTTCGAAAGCATACGAGAAGCACCATGCACAGACTTCTTTTCGAAACTTGCGAAAGATAACGCTTGCATAGGGGCAATCTGACGCTAGAACGAGAGTCTCTCTAGGTAGAGACGTTGAGACAAAGGCTCCACGGCCACCATATTGTGTGGTCAAGATTTCGAATGCATGAAACAAAGGAGCCATTGATCGAGCAAATATATGTTGGAAGACTTGAACCTGTCGATATTGTTCGGAAACAGGTAATAATTGGATATCGATGCAAGTAGAAATCGTAATCGATGTTGCGATAGGTATGAGACAGAAGATAGAGCAGATTGGTTATGAGAATATAGCAACTTTTACCATCATAAGAGATGGCTGAAATTCAAGTTGAAGAAGACGAACGCAGAATGACGGTGGACGAACTTGTTTGCGTCGGAATTCTAGAAAATTCAGCACCCGGCTCAACGGTCCGAAATAGGTTTGTGAGCCGTTTTTAGCTCCTTACGTGCGCGTTACTAAACTATAAGCATTTATCAAGCGCTTACATCAGGTTTACATGTACAAAATAAACGATTAGATGTTAGAAGTGCGTTTGAGTTTGATCAATGAGTCAGCAGAGGCAAATAGCTTCAGTTCCAGGAACTTTTAATCAAATCCGATGCTCTTTCAGCAATAGCATATACTGGTGCCTGAGTATGACCGCTTGTCACAAAGGGCTGTTCATTTACGAGTGATCAGAATGGAGTCAACTTATTTCATCGAAAATAGTTTCAACTGACCATCACGGAGGCGTCGACAATTCTTAAACCTTCAACACCTTTAACTCTCAGATCTGGATCTACCACCCCATAGTTTGCATCTCTATGCGACATGGCTGCTGTTCCAACGGGATGTGCGACGCCTGCAACATTACTACGAATGAAATCTTCCAACTCTTCGTCATTTGTAACATTTGCAAAGCTTCCTGAGGGCTGAAGAACATATCCTTGCCAGGCTGGGGCAGCAAAAAAACGTTTAGCGTTGTTGATAGCACTGCGCATAGCAAATACATCGAAGTCAGATGAAAGAAATCCAGGATCTATGAGCGGGTTTTCTAGAGGATTATTCGATGCCAATGAAACAGAGCCACCTGAAAATATGTAGATAGTGAGTATTCAACAAATCCTCCTGGTGAATTCATGCTTACGAGATAGTGGTGTTACCAGAGCCACACTGCCACTTACAAAATGTCCTGGGGTTGTACTAAAGAATGCGCTGTTCTGATACCATTGATGAGAAGGGACATCTGCGTGCTCAAACATATAAAAATACAAACTGCAATCATTAACTCCAAATGAGGAGTATTTCGTCCTGAAGACGGGTCATTGAATTCACTGAAGACAGTAGCGTTGTCAGGCAAACGCAACCAGGCCACTTGATTGACTCCCGCATCTGCAGCAGTGAGAGGTCCTGTTCGATTACTTTGCCATTGTTGGAATAGTTGAGCTTGCAAAGTCGCATTGTTTTTGAAACTACGATATGCATGGTCAGTATGGGAGTCGATTTGAAATAACGAAAATCCGCCCAACTTGTCGGCAGTATCAGTTGAGTTTACAAACCAGGTTAGAAGCATTCCGGGTTGTTCAGTGAGATTTTTGCCGACACTTGGAAGATTTACAGCGCTTGGAACGCCCATCAGTTTCAACTCTTGCTCATCACCAAATCCAGAATTAAGAAGCACATGTGGCGTCCCAATTGTCCCACCAGATAAAATCACCTCCTTGCGTGCAACTAGCGTTGCGATAGTATTGCCTTTAGACAGTAAGTAATGGACAGTATAGTCAAGTTGACGTTAAACATACCCATGGCAATCTCTACTGTACGAAAAGAGGGTTTATTTCCCCCGTTCGATTGGAGAATGCGTGTAACACGAGTGTTTAAAACAATGTGTAAGTTAGACCTCCCGGTAACCGAGGATCCTAAATACGAAGTAGCAGCGCTACTTCTCGTACCATTACCTATCGTAGATTGCAACCATCCTACGTCGTAAATAAAAATAAAAATAAAAAACGATTCATCTACTGGTGATATGCTGTAAAGATAGCTACATACCAAGTCCTAGAGGATTTCCACTGTTCATGTCCTCGTTGAAAGGAAATTCATCTTTTAAATCCTGAGTAGTTTGGAGCACTCGATCGTCGATGGTCTGAGCAACGCCGGAGAGGCTGACGGAATTGATTCCCTTAAAGTTATGAAAAAATGGGTTGAACTGCCCTGTCGTGTTATGATTATCCACTGGCGCAGTCCACTTTTCGCTCTAACCGACGAAAGCTGATTAGTAAACACATTCAAAAGGGTGAATGTCACTTACTTTCAGTATATAAGGTAACATATTTCTCCAAGACCATCCAGGGTCACCCGTCACCTTTGCAAAGCGATCGTAATCAGACGACGATCCTCGAGTGTAATACATGCCGTCTAACCAAGCCAGTCAACATACACATAAGAGGAAATAATTGCTGTAAATCAAGAACTCACTGATGGAGCTGCTACCGCCCAAAATATGTCCACGAGGAAATGCTAGTGCTCGCCCTTTCAGTCCAGGTTGAGAAATCGTCGTAAAGTTCCAGTCAAATGTAGATCCGGCGAGACGAGGAGAAAATAATGGGACTTCGGAGTTAAGTACACCTTCATTGCTGTGGAATTACAGACGGAAGTTAAGACATAAGCAAGCGTTTAGCCCAATAACACACAAAAACATACGACGGCCCTGCTTCTATTACCAGAACATGGAAGTTCACATTCTCCGTGAGACGATTGGCAATGACAGATCCCGCTGTACCTCCTAATGACAGTTTGATTTTAGTGGTGGCAAGCTGAGATTTAGTTGTCCTGCGTACCTCCAACGATTATGAAATCGAAAATGCCAACTTTTGAGGGCAAATCGTCAAATCCTTGGTATATGGCGCAATGGCAAGTAATAAAGTAGATAGTAAAGAAGAGTAAATTGATGAAAGACATTGTAGTTGGTGACTGAGCTTCCCCCGAAGGTCCTGTCCATCTCGTTCCTAATACTTATAGACTTATCTTCGCTTGTATCTAGAACCAAGCACACTTGTCGACGGAGATGTGGGAGAAAAGTTTCTAATATGATCACGCCTTGCGTTAAGAGAAGTATATTTATATCGCAGCATTTCCGCTCGTACCTAATGCAAGGGAATGCCAGCGACTTTTGATTCTGATATAAGATAGCGTGTGAAGTACGTACATATTCATAGTACGCTTCATTGGTGGATCATGGCTGAATGGCGACAGAGGAAGACACGAACTATTGGGAGACTTGGAACCAAACTAAATGATACACAGTGGCTTGCACTGTGTGCGACATATTGGTCGTAATGCAAAATCAATAAATTAAACGTACAAGATTTCTCGAAAACATGACTTCGAAAGAATGATGGATTATCGTAGATATAACCTCTATTATTGCCAGTCAGCTTTGATCAGATCTGCAGCTCTTTCTGCGATGGCATAAACGGGTGCTTGGGTATGTCCACAGGGTATGAATGGCTATAAATATTATTAATCAACAATCTGTTTCAGGAACTTCATTGACAAAGAACGGACCATGACTGATGCATCCACAATCCTTATCCCATCAGCACCCTTGACTTTAAGGTCCGGATTCACGACTCCAAAATTCGCCGTTTTTGCTGACATAGAAGCTGTCCCGACAGGATGTGACGTCGAGAAGGCATTGGCGACAATGTAATCGTGAAGTAGTTGATCCGTAGTCGCGTTTGCAAACGCCCCAGCAGGTTGAAGAACATAGCCTTTCCATGCGGGGCCGGCGAAAAACCGTCTAGCGCTGGCAACCCCAGCTTTCAAAGCAAGAATGTCGAAATTAGATGTCAACAATCCTAAGTCAATGAGGGGCTGGTCGAAAGGATTGGTTGTGTTCAGCGTCACTGACCCTCCTGTTGACACATTCAACAACAGAGAAGAGTGTGCACAGGGAAAATTACATACTTGACATTGGCGTTACCACAGCCACACCAGCACCAACGAAATGGCCGACTCCAGCACCTAAACCGCCGCCGTTCTATAATTTTCATTAGCATGAATGACAATGCATTGCATAATGCAAGCTCACGGATAGAGCTAACTCGATATGAGGTGAATTGCTCCCTGATGAAGGATCCGCAAACGTTTCGAAAATTGGCGAGTTATCAGGCATTCGCACCCACGCAATTTGATTTACACCCGCATTTGTCATGGGTCCCATACGAGTCTTTTGCCATTCATCGAGCAGTTGTGTGAATAGAGTTTTATTGGCGTTAATGCTAAAAATAACCGTTTAGAATCAGTAAAATGAGCTGCCTTGAAACGACTTACCTATCGATAGTATTATTTGAATTAGCAAACCAAGTAGCGGAGACGAGCACCTGGTCAGTGAGATTTTTTCCAACGCTCGGAAGATTCAATACAGAAGCGATGCCCTTTTTTGCTAGTTCATTTTTGTCGCCTATTCCGGAGTTAAGTAAGAGATGGGGTGTGTTGATACTTCCTGCCGATAGGATCACTTCCTTGGCAGCTGTAACGGTAGTTAATTTCGAGCCTATCGAGTATATAAGCGGCCGAGATGCAAAGATAATGTAAAAAGTACGCACCTGTAGTTAATTCTACTTTCCGGATTGACGGTGACTTCCCTCCTGTCTCAAGCACGCGTGTAACCTGCGTGTTTAAAACGATCTGCAAGTTTGGCCTAGCAACAACTTGGGACGTTAAATAGGATGTAGCGGCGCTGCTCCTCTCTCCGTTTCCGATGGATCCTTGTAGCCATCCTTGATAAATATAGGGCATTAGAAGAGGAGTTGACACTTGCAATGTCACATACCAACTCCCAAAGGATTGCCGCTATTCATATCTACGTTAAATGGGAACTCATCCTTCAAATCCTTCGTTGTTTGAATCACCCGTCCATCAGTTCCTTGGGGGAATCCCGGTAAGCTGACAGACGTCATTCCCGTAAGACTATGGAACGCCGGATTGAACTGTCCAGCTGTTGGATGATTATCGGCAGGGGGGACCCACTTCTCATTCTACGATGTATACGTGTAAGAGCTGTGAAAATATCGATAACATCGAAGAAAACCTTGAGAATATAGGGAAGCATTTCGCCCCACGACCATCCCGAGTCTCCAGTGACACGGGCAAAGCGGTCAAAATCAGATGACGACCCACGTGTATAGAACATGGCGTCTAGCATTTTCCGTTCAGCACAAGCAAGCCACTAGGCGTTGGATTTCACTTACTAATGGAACTGCTACCACCCAGAATATGCCCTCGCGGGTAGAGCATTGATTTTCCGTTAGCAGATGTTTGAGGAACTGTTGTAAAATTCCAGTCGAATGGAGATAAGATAAGACCTGGTTCCAGAAATGGTACTTGCGCGTCGAGAACCCCTTCATTTCTATACCAAGTCTGAGTAAGTCAAAGAAGAAATTCCGTCACCATAGAATAAATACTGACGAAGGCCCGCTTTCAATGACCAACACGTTAAAACGAGGGTTTTCAGACAATCGACTAGCAATTACACAGCCTGCTGTACCTCCTATAGATTTGTGATGGGTTAGTAAAATATCCACTACGAGAAGGATAACCGAATGCTTACCCCCTACGACGATGAAGTCGAAGGAAGATCCTGGCGGTAAGTCATTGAAGCTCTGATGAATAGCACCATAGCACGAAACGAAAAATGTTGCAGAAATCCACAACGACAAAATGAAAGACAGCATCACGGAGGTTTGAGGCCCGGTCTCTCAGAAATATGGGTTATATATATGTTGGTCTCCTCACATCGTATGTTTTGACGGGGAAGACTCAGCGTGATGCTTCTGTGCCTTATTAGAACCAAATGAATAAGTGATCAGCCGCCAAGGCACCTTATCTTCCGCGGGGTAATTTAAAACGGGCTATATTCGTAAAAATATAGTGCCCTAAGAGATGAATTTATGAGCTGAATCTGGCCATTCATCAGATGGACATATGTGCATGAGAGATGATTTGACAGTGTGTGAGATATCCGCTTTCTTAAGTCAGTCTCCGCTTCATTCCGGTGCCGTTATTATAGCTTCTTAATATCGACGTCGGCCACGTGGAGTAGATCCCTGCTGTTCTGGAATCGTTGTAAGGAATTAAATATTGAAAAGCCGAGGGATCACCTCACTATACAGCATGCAGCAACAATCAATGTAGGAGTTTCCCCGTCACTAAATGGATGAATATTTTAAGAAGACCACACATGCATAACTGTTTGTCCCTTGATAAACGACCTCCATTTGGCAACACTCGTACACAGAGGCCACTTGAACCTTACTCAGTGGAAAATTGCTAGGTTACTTCAGTGGAGTGGGAGGTATTTTAAGCATTTCCGTAAGATGTTTTGCTCGCGTGGCAGACGAAAAGGAGATAGAAGCATTAAAGGCGCACACTTATATCATACACAAGGTCGTGAGTTTCTCAGTCTGAGAATGATGAACTCACTGGTATGTTGCGCCAATGGCATGATGGTGGCGAAAACCAAGGAGGGTTCGGCTATTTCGAACGTTGCAGCGCAACTACACCAAACAATTTGATGGCGGGCCGTTTCTCGGACCGACACATCTACAAATAGCTTCGTTGAGATCGTACCAAAACCGGTTATCAAGTAGAAAGATAAACTACACCAGGCAAATGTGTACATTACTCGTATGAATTTTTAATAATATCTGATGCTCTCTCAGCAATGGCATAAACAGCGGCTTGAGGGTGTCCAGCGGGAACAAAAGGCTGGGCAAAGCAATTATATTGTCAAAGCGTTGAAACTGAATGAAGAGAATAACCGACCATAATAGATGCGTCGACAATTCTAAGGGCCTCAATGTTTTTGACTTTCAGATCCGGATCTACAACTCCAAAATCAGAACCTTTAGCGGACATTGCCGCTGTGCCGACAGGATGCTTTGTCGTAGCTACCGCGTTGCGGATAGCATTATCCAACAGTTCATCCGTCGTAGCATTTGCGAACGCCCCTGCGGGTTGGAGAACATAATCTTTCCACGACGGTCCAGCAAAGAATTGACCTGCGGCTGTAACTGCCATGCGCATGGTAACAATATCAAATTCCGATGATAGGAAAGCTGGGTCGATTAATGGGGCATCGACTGGATTGTTTGATCTCAATGTTACGGATCCGCCTATTGAATTCAATATTTGTAGATAGTGAATTCAAAATTTACCAGACTTACGAGAGACGGGCGATACCATTGATATTCCCGCACCAACAAAATGAGCAGTGGGAGCACTTACGAAGAATCCACCGCCATTCTGTACGATTTTTAGCATTATGTATTGATAGACTGAAAGGAAACACAAACCGAGATTGCAATTTCATAATGTGGACTGTTTTTTCCGGAAGAAGGATCGGAAAAACGTTCAAAGATCGAAGCATTTTTGGGAAGACGCATCCAAGCCACATGATTTACGGCAGCGTCTACCATCGGACCCGTCCTCGTGGCGTTCCATTGTGCAAGGAAGGTGCTCTGCAAGGTTTGATTATTCCTAATGCTAGGAGAAACGTAAATTCAATCGACTTCTGAAATCCAGAGAAGATACCAGCTTTACTCGTCATTTGTTCCATTTGTAGCGTTGACAAACCAAGCGAGAGCTATGAATGGATGATCGCTCAAGTTCTTGCCGACACTCGGAGATTGTATTATGGGCTGGATTCCAATATTCTTTAATTCTGTTTCGTCTCCAATCCCAGAGCGCAACAGAAGATGGGGTGTCCCGATAGATCCCGTAGAGATAATTAATTCTTTACGAGCGGTCAAGTTCACAAGCTTTGAACCTAAATTATATTGATCATCAGGCCGTTCACATCATAGAGATACAGATCGAACTCGCCAGATAAAATTTCGGCAGTCCTGATCTCGGGTATCTTGTTGTTATTCGTTCGAAGAACACGCTGGACATTAGTGTTCAAAACGACATGCAGATTTGGCCGAGTGATGAACTTCGGCCCCAGATATGCAGTTGCAGCGCTGCTTCTGGTCCCATTTCCAATCGAAGCTACAAGCCATCCTTTACAACTTTCTGTCAGATTTAGAGTACTGACGGCGAGTAAGCATGGATTGTGTACCAACTCCAAGCGGGCTCCCACTATTCATGTCCACATTGTAAGGAAATTCAATTGGAAGGTCTTTTGTCGTTTGTATCACCCTATTATCAATTGATTCAGGGAATCCAGGCAAACTGACTGGGAGCATTCCATGCGTGCTATGTAACGATGGATTGAACTCCCCGATAGTTGAATGGTGGTCAGCTGGTGGGGACCATTTTTCGCTCTGGGACAGAAGTTGGTTAGAATGGTGTCTGAAAATTCGACTAAATGCACAACTTTTAGAAAATATGGGAACATATTTTTCCATGACCACCCCGGATCACCGGTGACACGGGCAAAGCGGTCAAAGTCAGACGAAGATCCTCGAGTATAGAAGAGTCCATCTGATCAACAAATGCTAAATAAACATTAAAACGACAACTGGGCTTAAGTTGACGCACTGATCGAACTACTTCCGCCCAAAATAAATCCCCTGGGGTATACGATCGACCTCCCATTCAAATTGGCTTGCGGTATTGTGGTGAAATTCCAATCATACTTCGATCCCGGAAGTGCGGTATAAAAAAATGGTACCTCAGAATCCAGCACTCCCTCATTCCTAGACCGCACAGGGGTTAATTCTGGGAGATGGGATGATATGCACCACAACGTACGATGGGCCGGCTTCAATCACCAACACTCTCCATCTCTGGTTCTCTGTGAGACGGTTGGCGAGGACGGAGCCTGCTGTGCCTCCTATGACGATTTCAAAGATAATCCGTGTCCTCTGTCAGCTTGTGAAACGACTTGCAAAAGGAGCGCTTGGCGTTCTCACCTCCAATGATGATGAAGTCGAACGGGGCGCCGTTCGGAAGGTCCTCGAATCTCTCATAAACCGCAGCACTACATCCAACCCAAAACAACGTAATTGAGAGCGAGAGTAATAGTTGTTTGGCGAACGTTCGCATCGCTTAGGAATCACCGCTGTAGACTGTGGGTCCTCGAGTGTGCGGGGAGCGATATCAATATCGTTATCGACAGCCTTATGCTCTATGTTGGACTCTCGTTAGCTTCTATTCCCCACTGTTGAAGTAAGAGTGGAATCGGCATTACGGAAACCTTGTGCTTTCTGGAATTATTCAAGTTGGTCATGGGTCTGATTCACACCACATTCACACTGTTAAACGATTCCTCGTGAGTTGAATCTGAAATAAGTCACGTCTTGTGAGAGATAAGTCCTTCATGGAAGAAACCGTTGATGACAAGAGTGTGAGTCGAAGTCCAACGATTCAGAACAATTCTCGCTGTTATCTAAATTTTGCTCCATCCGGCTTTCCCGGACCGTTTTCTCAAAATACTTAGCTTCGTTTTATTCCTTGTCGTTTCTCCTCACTCATCGCTAACGGATTTACTTCAAGTTGGGACAAAACCTCCGCTTATCTAGTTATCATGCGAGAACACGGGGACACTAAAATACAGTACATTTCTTCTGCTTTTTTTCTATCCAAATCACCTGCAACGTCAAGACACACTCTCAAATTGTGTGCAAGTTCTCTATGCTTTCCTGGCGTTGATGATGTCGACAAACTCCGGCTTGAGGGATGCTCCGCCAACAAGGAAACCGTCAACATCCTTCTGGGTGGCTGTATGATAGTGGTGAGTGTGTCTGTTCTTTGGCAAAATCGATAGAATGAGGAACTTACCAAGCTCCTTGCAGTTGGATGCAGTGACACTTCCACCATAGATGATCCTCGTCGACTCAGCTACAGCAGGGGATACGGCCTTTCCGAGGAAGGTACGGATATCGGCGTGCGCCTCCTGCGCCTGGGCAGAGGTGGCGACCTTTCCAGTACCGATAGCCCAGACGGGCTCATAAGCAATGACGACTTTGCTACGAGCGTGGGTCAGCACCAGGTAAAGCGATAGCGCCCAGCACAGAGTTCGACGTACCTCCAGTCAGCCTCCTTGAGGATATCAACGGCAGCTTGGAGTTGTTCTTGGCACACCTTGTCAGTCTCGTTGGCCTCACGCTGGGAGAGGGTCTCGCCAATGCAGAAAATGACGCTGAGTCCGGCATCGATGGCTGCGCGAGTCTTGGTGGCGACGAGAGCAGAGTCCTCATGGAAGAGAGTGCGACGCTCAGAGTGACCGAGGATGACATAGGGGATTCCGGCATCGACGAGTTGCTTCGGGCTGTGATTGTTGTCAGAATCAGCTCGATATTCGGGTTGAAGGGGGTATAGAAGGACGCGTGTGCGGATATAGTGCGATGACTGACCTGACCTCGCCGGTGAACGCGCCAGATTCCTTGAAGTAGGCGTTCTGTGCGGCGACCTTGATGTCCTTGCGCAGAGTCTGCTTCACGGGGATGAGGTAGATCGCTGGCGGGGCAATAACAGCCTCTACACGTAGCAATTTTGTTAGCCCTGCTCCGTTTCTTTTAGCCGTTCTACGTACCAGTTGAAGGATCTAGTTGAGCATTGTTCAGGCCGTCGATCAGCGATGACTTAGCATCGAGGGTAATGGGGTTGAGCTTGAAGTTGCCTCCAACGAAGAACTGGCGTGTCATTTTGGATTTAAAGGGTGAGTTGAGCTGAGCAGATGACGGTGATGAAGAAAGAGAAGATGGCGAGGAAACTCGGGGTTCGGATATTGGCGCGGATGGGATTCCAAGATAAGATTAGCGCGATTACAGCGTCCACAAACGGAAGGGCGGGCACAGATGTGATCGAAGATTAACATCCCGCCAATCCCGCTGTTCCATTTCGGGCGCATCACCCCGCTCGCTCCATAACAGGCTAGGGGTATCACTGGTTACCGGTTACCGGTTACTGCTAACTCTACTGCGTTCCACGTCGTGTTAATTTGAGCATTACTAGATGGCATTTGGGTTTTGGATGTCTGTTACTTGAGCCTCTTCAGTTTCTAAATATACTCTTTCCCCCCACTAGCTTATGATTACATTGTACAGCAATTAATATTAGAGTATTGTAATTAAGGTAAGGTGTATGCGGAGTAAATGGATCTGTTCTTGATACATTATTAGGGGAAGTGCTTGTAACCTCAGCAATCCCAAGGTAGAATATGCATGCACTCAGTATGTTCTAGTCAAGTAGAGTCTTCGAACGGTATTGACCACCCCTATCCTTTTGGTATTCCTCGCAGAGTTCTCAGGGTTCTCCTAGTAGAACGAGTTAGCCACATAGGATTATCAGAAAGAAAAACAGCAGGAACAAACTTTCGTATCCAACTTCAACTTGTAAATGTCAAATCCGGCAGCGAGCCACTTCATATATAACTCTCTGCCTGCCACTGAGTAGTCTCTCAGCCGCACAAGACTCTCCATATCTCTCACTTGCCCAGGTGAGATTTTCTTGGATACCGCCGCCAGTTTTTGTATCACGCCAGGAGTGGACAAAGCTTCTCCAAGCCATTCCTGCAGTAGTCGAGGGAACCGATTATCGCTGTACCCGCCCACCTTAACCACCTTCACTTTCAGCATATGCGGTCGTTTTTGAAGGAAATGATAGGGTTTCGATTTCCCTTCGTGGAAAGGATTCTCTGCAAAAATCACAGCCTGTAAAGTGATCATTGGTCAGTACGCAGATATGAGATGGGAAACTAAACTCACCTTTCCAAGGTAGCCTTCCATGTATAGTTTTACTATAACTTCCTCCCCAGTCGGTGATACTGCCTTATATTCTGCGACATACATAGGAATAAGGACGGGATATGCAAACTATTGTACAATCAGTAATAAGTAGTCCAGAAGTCAACGATATTACCAGTAAGTACTTACGAGGCTTAGTTGCATAGAGTGTGGTACCAGTCGAATATTAGCTATTTTTGTTTGCCCCGGATCCCAGTCCTTCACCGCTTCAAAAAGAGAAGACGGTGAGATATTAAAGGGAACGAATTTAACTTCTTCTCCGTGTTGTCTACGGTGGGTACCATATGTGAACCAGGGCATAGTGGTAGCGGTGGTGGTTGGCACGTCATAGGGAAGTAAACGGGTCCGATAAAATGGCTCCTGATCCGATCCTAATGCAGAACTGGGCAATTGAGAATAGGCAGAAGACGTATGAAATACTCACCTGGAAGGTAACTGGTGTATGGGTATGGTATGCTTTTGAATAACATTTCATCATGTGATGAAAGATATAACCCACATATCGGTCAAGCCAAGCATGATAGGATTTTCGCCTCCGGAGGTTCTCAATTTATGGCTCTGGGTGACCTCTTCCTCCCTTTCCCCCTCTTCCTTCCCTTCCTCTTTCTGAACGTATAAATTTCAGGCATCATTCTTTAAGAAGAAAACAGTCTACTCACTTGTTCTCCGTCCTTCATATTTACCACCTTTGCCTGTATTTCACCATCCACCATCCACACCGGGAAATACACGAGCTTCAAGCTCTCTGGCTCAGGCGGTCGAAGTCCTATTCCAAGTTTTAGCAGCTTCGGGAAATTGTTGCCTAGTGCAATTCTCAACGAAGTCAACAAGGGAGAACGGTCGTGCATAATCGCCTTTGCTATCCCTAGCTGACGTTTGGCATCTAGGGGAGTACGATCGAATAGATAGGCTAGGTATTATCGCGTCCGTGAATGAACTTATTATTCGGCGCCGATGGCAAGCTAACCTCGTAGTTGAGAGTATGGGTATTGATAGTCCTTTGAGATTGGAAGAGGCTTTTGCTTCTGGACATCATTTGACTTCGCGACAGTGGTTGTGGGCGTTGGGGACGCTACGACGTTGGTGAACTTCGTGTTCTTCACTGTCTTCTGAGGTCGATTGAGAATGGCGTCGCGCAAGCTCGCTGATAGTTTCCCAGACGCCTTTACTTTGCTAGATTTGTGCCGACAGAATATCTTCGGCAATGGTCTAGGTATTCGTCTGGAGAGTATGAACAACGTTATCATCGCATTAGAAGGTGATTCTCGTTGTGATTGATGAACTCGACGCGTTGGGAGTTGTTGATGGAGGTGGCAAGATCGTGCGAAAATACGAACAAAGCCCAAATTCGAGTTGGCGACTCTTCCAAGCTTCCTCCGTACCACAGCGATCTCCTTCGGACTTCTCTCATGTTCTTAATGAAATATCCACCATTCAATATTCGATTTTGGTTGAAGGCCTCGTTTAATTCGTTGTATGTACTAGGAGGATTTTTGATGTTTAAAAGCTACCACATGCTTGGCTGATCTCACGAGTCATGGCAGAATGCGTCGTATTTTTAGGTGTCACTGATCTATCATATATCGGCACCGCCATTATCGAGAATTTAGATACATACTGACTCGAGTCAGTGTTGGTCAGTGCGTGGACTACACGACTACGTGTTACTGCGGCTTCGTTGAGGAAATCGACACAATCGCATAGAACAGCATAGATCCGAGGATAACCATCTAGTGCGCTTAACTGCGTATAAGTACGCGTTAGGAGCTGAGGCCTTTCCTTATGCGACAGTGATATGAAGATTCACAACCCCTTCAAACGCCCACCGGCTGCTCCTGGGTTTGGTTCGGGGAAGGTGCTTCCAGAAGTGCATGCTTCGTACCTCTCAAAGTTGATATTCAGCTGGCTTGGACCATTCCTTGATGTAGGTTTCTCTAGGCCGCTAGAAAAAGATGGTACGTGTCAAAATATAAGACTATACGCGTGATCTTAATCTTGTTATAGATTTCTGGGAGCTACCCAACTCTCAATTGACCAATACCGTTACGGACAAGGTCGAAGCCAACTTTTACGCTCGGTGTCCCCCAGAGAAAAGACCAAATTTTCTTCGAAACAAGTATGGAAACGACGCGCAACCAGCCCCGGAACCGTCAAACGAGCATGAAGCTTCTGCAAAAGGGAAAGCCAGCAAACCTCAATACGACGAATCCTTGTTCAAGTCTCTACATCATACTTTCTTCAGGGAGATCTGGGTTTCAGGCGCGCTAAAGCTCTTCTCAGATACACTTAAGACTACTACACCTCTTCTCAACAAATTGATATTCACCTGGCTCACACAATCATATGTCTTCCACCATCTCAACGATGCTGAAAGAACCGAGTTCGGAATCACTCAACCCCGAGGACTCGGTTATGGGATTGGGTTGGCCTTCGCCCTATTCGTTATGCAAGGTCGGTACCAAGGCTCAACACGACACATATATACTGAATTATCATCGTTCTGAAAGAGGTTGCGAGTCTGGTGAGTGAATTATTCGGACTAGACAACTAAATGCTGAAGAGTCGGTATAGATGACCAACCACTTCATGCAGAGTATGTTCCCAGCTGCATTGAACCTCGCTTATAGTTTAAACACTTCTCCTCACAGTTAGTATGACCGTTGGTCTCTCAGTTCGGACAGCTGTAAGATCCAATTTAATACCCTTTATTCTGCATGACCGAAGCCTGAATCTTCGCGAACAGATCATAGGCAATATATTCCGCAAATCGCTTCGACTTTCTGGCCGAGCACGCGTCAACCATAGTGTCGGCCAGATCACCACCATGATTTCGACGGACGCCACGCGGTTAGACGTGTTTGCTGCTTACGGCCACAAGTTAGTGACCCCCTTATGCCGAATTCATAGAGCTTGATCTGTAAAACAGTATCTGGGTCGCTCCTATCCAGCTCGCTATTGGAATAGGTCTTTTGATTGGCAATGTGAGCCTCTTATATTTCTCAGATAACTGGTTATTGACAATTGAATTTGTTAGTTAGGATATTCAGCACTTGTTGGCTTGGGGGTAGATATTTTGCCACACTATCTACATGACCATACTCAATATATCTGACTGTACAGGTCCTCATCCTAGGTTTTCCTATCCAGATGATCCTGGTCGTCATCCTCTTTACACAGGCGAAGAAAGGTGTTAAGATCACTGATAAGAGAGTACGGTTGACAACTGAGGTTTGTCTCTTTGATAATCATCCTCCGCCACATACAGAACGATCTCTAGGTTCTCCAAGGCATTCGACTTCTGAAGTTCTATGCTTGGGAAGCCTTCTATATCGAACAGATTGGCATTCTACGTGCTCTAGAGATTGCGAGAATCAAGAAATCAGCGTACGTGCAACATGCCATTGCGTTCGAACTGTTGATTGACCTTAAGTACAACAGAATTGCTACGTCTCTGCTCGTTTCCATGGTGAACTTCATACCCGTTATTGCATCAGTGTTATCATTTGTATGTCTTCGCACATCCCCAGTCTGTGACTTCTAGCAGCTGAGCTCACTGATTAACAGATCACCTACGCCCTCAGTGGACATGAACTCAACGTAGCCATCATCTTCAGCTCTTTACAACTCTTCAATGTTCGCATTTTCCATTCATCCGCATTCTCCCTGCTGAATAAGCGATCCAGATCATTCGCGCACCTATGATATTCTTGCCGTTTGTGCTCTCAAGTCTTTCTGACGCGCTCGTTGCGCTGGAGCGTATCAAGACCTTCCTGACAGCAGAAGAACTAGCAGAACCCTACAAAATCCGACAAGACGAAACAGGACCTGCTGTGGATATTGATGGTGATTTTGCCTGGGAGACTGTACTCGGTCGAGACGCCAATGAGGAAGGCGGCAAGTTTACTCATGCTGGCAAGGATGTCAAAGACAAAGCGAACAAGGATAAAAGCAAGAATGAAAAGAAGAGAGATGAGAAGGCAAAGGAAGGGAGATGGTGGTCCAAGAAAAAGGAAGGGGAGGTTAATGAATCCGTCTTGCCGACAACGATCCCCGAGGACGAGAAGAGCAAAGAATCCCATGACGACGACGATAAGCCTTTCGAATTGAAGAACTTGAAGTTTACGGTTCCTAAAGGAGCCTTCATCGGTATCGTAGGACGGGTTGGGTGTGGCAAGGTTCGTTATTTCGTAACAACACTCTGGACAATGGTTTGAATACTCCTCGGATTCGTTTTAGAGCTCTGTGCTACAAGCGTTGATTGGGGAGATGCGTAGGACAAGAGGAGATGTAAGCTAAACCCCAACAAACACGCACCAGTGCCACTGACAAAGACGTAGGTGACTTTCGGCGGAAGTGTAGCTTATGTACCACAAGCACCTTGGATAAGGAATGCGACCGTGCGGCAGAACATTCTCTTCGGTCAAGATGACGACGAAACCAGGTCTCTAAATTCCAATTTAAGTGTCACTGCCAATCGTTGATGTCGAGCATTGTAGATTTCGCGAAGTTGTCCGAGCATGTAATCTAGAGCATGACCTACAAGACCTGGCTCACAGAGAAGAAACCGAAA
The DNA here is from genome assembly GCA_004379715.1 of Crucibulum laeve. NCBI lineage: Eukaryota > Fungi > Basidiomycota > Agaricomycetes > Agaricales > Nidulariaceae > Crucibulum > Crucibulum laeve. The sequence continues at coordinate 293,628 of ML213615.1, read as the reverse complement.
TAGGTGAAAAAGGTATCAATCTGAGCGGCGGCCAAAAGGTATCTATACTTTTGCACCAACATCGCATTCTGAAGCTTACATGTTGCCTATTAGGCGCGTGTATCACTTGCTCGAGCAGCTTATTCTCCATCTGAGATCGTGCTCCTGGATGATCCACTTTCCGCTGTGGATGCATATGTTGGCAAATATATCTTGGAGAACTGCCTTCTTAGTGGACCCCTGGCCAATCGTACACGGATACTTGTCACCCATGCTCTCCATGTACTCGACAAAACGGATTACATCTATGTGATGGATAACGGTGCGATAATTGCTCAAGGAACATACGAGGTATGGTTCATTATATAAATAATCCTGCCCTCCTACCCAACACGCCAATTCTTCACTCCAGGAGTTGATGACTTCCAGTATCATATTCTCTCGTTTGATAGAAGAATACGGTAAAGGAGAAGGTCAACAAGAAAATGCTTCTTCCCGTCATAGGCAGGCGAAATTATCTGTGCCAGACAACAATCATTCAACCGACATTGACAAAACCAATGCAGTCCTTATGCAGCTCGAAGAGCGAGAAGTAGGCGCTGTTCCTTGGGAGGTGTATAAGAAATATTTGCGCTACGCCGGAGGACTCATTTGGGCACCTATCATTCTTCTGTTATTGATACTCGACCAGGGCTCTCAGGTTGCAACGACGTTGTTCCTTGGATTCTGGACGGCGGGCAGTATACATGGTTTCAAGCAAGGTGATTATATGGCCGTATACGTCGCACTTGGTAGGTAACATATTCTTTGCCTTCTACATATTGAGCTTACTTTGATGTTAATAGGTGTTGCGCAAGCGACTTTTTCGTTCCTTATCACCTTCGCTTTCGCGTAAGTCGGATCCCCTTTGCCTCTCGCAATGCTGCTGACCACATGTAATTAGCTTTGCTGGTTTAATAGCCAGTCTGAAACTCTTCCGTGCTGCTCTGGCTGGTGTTCTACGCTCTCCCACATCCTTCTTCGATACCACACCTATGGGTACGCGTTTTTAGCAAGCTGTGGTTCGTGTATTAATCGATATTTCCATAGGCCGGATTCTGTCGAGACTATCAAAAGACCAAGAAACATTAGATACAATGTTAGCGATGACTATGATGCAGGTGAGTCGTATACTTACATCCATTTTACCCTCGTTGATTAATTCCTTGACAGTTCCTGACTATATTCGCCTCCGTGATTGGGACGGCTGCTCTTGTGTTCCGTACATTCCCTCTACTCGGTATCATCTTTGCGCCAATGGTGGTATTATATTATATGTTCTCTGTTTACTATCGCAGAACATCCGTGGAAACGAAGCGTCTTGATTCATTATTGCGCTCAGCTCTGTATGGCTCATATGCGGGTGCGTCGTCTCTGTGTTCGTCAATTATCTTTCTCATTTCATGGATATAGAAACCCTCACTGGTCTATCGACGATCCGCGCGTATCGAGAACAGCTACGATCTGTTAAAGATGCTGAGAGTGGCCTGGACATGGAAAATCGTGCATACTATATGACCATCTCTATTCAGCGATGGCTTGCAGTACGGCTCGATTTCTTCGGCAACATTCTGCTGCTCGGCATAGGCTTGTTTGCTGCTGGCTTCAGAAATAGTGTCGATCCGTCCAAGATTGGTGTTGTGCTAACGTATACGCTCGGAAGTGAGTTCTTGCTGCTGATGCAAAGTATATGAAAGTCAACTAATGGCGGATCTTCAGTAACGCAAGTGTTCTGTACGTCAGATTCCTATACCAACAGTGGGTAAACGCTGACCGTGGCAGGAATATAGCCGAAATGATATCCCAGTTCGCACAGAACGAGCAGAACATGAACTCAGTTGAACGTGTTTTGCACTACGCTGACCTCCCACCTGAAGCTGACACAATCACACCAAATGACCCTCCTGCATCATGGCCAGAGAAAGGCGATATTGAGTTCACAGATGTGGAGCTATCATATCGGGAAGGTCAACCACTGGTATTGAAGGGAGTTAGCTTCCATGTGCGGGCTGGCGAGAAGGTATTGTTGACTGAGCAGTTACCGTTTGCATGTTGATATTGACCTCGTATTGAACAGGTTGGAATCGTTGGACGCACGGGCGCAGGCAAAACTTCTCTTCTGCAGGCACTTTTCCGGTACTAGCCATTTTCGTTGTCCTCTTTCTTCGCTCATAACCGCTCTATAGCACTGTCGAATTGCAAAACGGCAAGATCTCAATCGATGGTATTGATATTAGTGGTATCGGTATGGATACCTTACGTCGCAGTTTGGCTCTCGTACCTCAGGACAGCACTCTCTTCTTAGGGACTCTGCGGGATAATCTGTGCGAAATTTCCTTTCCCGCCATTTGAGTAAATACTCACAGAGGGCTTGGTGATAGCGATCCGCAGCGCCTACGTACAGATGCAGAGCTCATAACAGTCCTTCAACGCGCCTGGCTATTACCGAGAGACGGCTCTAGCGACCCCGCAGCTGAAGCCAAATTTAGCCTGGATTCTACTGTTGGTGACGAAGGCTCCAATTTTAGTGCTGGTGAGAAGCAGCTACTGGCTCTTAGTCGTGCATTAGTGAAGAATAGTCGAATCATCGTCCTTGTATGTGATTTTGCGACACCCTTCGCAGATCCATCTGAGCTGATGCCCTTCTTTCATAGGACGAAGCGACGAGCAGCGTTGATGTTGAAACGGATGCTAAATTGCAACGGACTATCCAAACGGAATTCGCGTCTTCGACGTTGCTCTGCATTGCACATAGATTGAATACCATCGGTAATGCAATTTCGTGTTACTTCTGCTTCTGTTCTCATATTGAATCCCATTTCAGCGTACTATGACCGTGTTCTAGTCATGGATGGAGGACAAGTTGCCGAATTTGACACCGTGCTCAACCTATTTGACAAGCAAGACTCTATATTCCGATCTTTGTGTGATGAGGCGAAGCTGCAGAGAGCAGATATCATTCGAATACGAACGGATTATGGAGGTGCACTGAAGGATAGCTAGATTTATTAACTTACGATACTGATTTTTAGACTCATAAACCACAACTCACGTTGTAATCAGTGCTCAAAACGCATGTAACGATTATAGTACAGACATGAACTAATATCACCACATCTCATAGTAATAAATCATCGTTGACTGAAAGTTATTCCGAGAGTCGCGGGATATTATCACTCCTGGTTCACTTGAGCAGTCTAAATGTTCGACGACATTTCGCAAGTAGCGCTTGAATTCAAATTGAAAGTCAGTTTGGAGGTCAACCCTTCACAATTTTAGCGACTCGGTTGAGATTGCGTTGAGACGCCCGGGAAGCTTCCGCTGGTGACTCACACCCAGTTGGTCATCGTCTGGCGGAAGAAAGTCATTGTGTTTTTAATTGCTTGAAATCATCTCGAGAATCTCCCTCAAATAGTTTTCGCCAATCTCAACGCGCGTCAGGGACCTTCGACTTGATCAAAATTTCTTCTTATTTGAATTATATTTGAATTGCCTTTCTCCGAATTTGAGGTGTTGCAAACTGGTGGCCCCTGATTGGTGTTCCAAAAATAAACCTACGCGCGACTGCGATCTTTTGCCAGGTGCATGCGTCACTGGTTTGGACATTTCCGCTCAATCTTTGTGTCTACATGCGCTTCTGACAGAATACACTGAAATAGATCATATGGCTCGATTAATCGCTGATTCATTCAAAAATACAGCAACTCCGGCACCACTGGCGTACTGACGCGTGTCTGTCTCTCCCTCTCCCATCGGCAAGTTGAAACCGTATACAGACGACCCTCAACGACACAACACTTCACGGCACCGGCACTAGAGCTACGCGCGTACGACTCATAGACAAGCATCGCTGTACATATACGTCAGAATATCATAGACGGTTCTAATTACCTGAACGACTTATCATGAAGCTGCACAATCCGTTTAGACCACCTCCAGCGCCTCCAGCCTTTGGGGAGGGCAAAGTTCTGCCAGAGGGCTCAGCATCGTGAGCCCCTAACACGTTCATACCTCTACCAGTCCTGACATCTCAATTAGGCCCTTATCGAAGTTAGTCTTTCACTGGCTAGGTCCGTTCCTTACTGTTGGATTCTCGAGGCCGTTGGAGAAAGAAGGTGCGCCGTAGTCGCATCAGTTACTTTGTTCTCGTCTTGACCAATTATGTAGACTTCTGGACGCTGCCTAAAGACCGGCTCACCGCAAGCATCACCGACGAAGTTGAGCACAACTTTTACGCTCGTTGTCCTCCGGAGAAGCGACCCCGCTTTCTGCGAGACAACTACACAGATTCAGCAGCATACAATGGTTATGACCTCTCAAAAACGGTATCGCCAGCATCAACACCAGAATCGAGGGAAAGAAAAGTTGACGATGACCTCGAGAAAGCCGCGGAGGACCTAACCACAGACCTCAAGCCACCAGCAGAGACGCTAACGACAGACGCATCGCCAGATGTACCTCCAGAAGCTGAATTGGAAAAGGAATTGCCTATTACGAAGGGAAAGAAAGGTTGGTTTGGACGGGGGAAGGCTTCGAAGAATAAGAAGACCAAATCTCCATACGACGAGTCCGCGTTCAAGGCTCTTCACCGGACATTCATCGTGCGAATCTGGATCGCTGGAATTTTGAAGCTACTCTCAGGTAAGTTTTCGATAGTTTATCTACGAGTTGTTACTTACATGTTGGTATAGATACACTGAAGACGACAACTCCGCTTCTAAATAAAGTCATTCTCAGCTGGCTCTCACTCTCATACGCGTACGGTCGAGCGACAGATGAAGAACGCGCAGCAGCTGGACTTCAGAAACCTCGTGGAATTGGGTACGGAATTGGGTTGGCTGTTGCGCTGTTTGTTATGCAAGGTTCGTTTGATTTACTATTTGTATTCTTGCCTACATGTTGTTAATATGTGACTGGAACAGAGAGTGCAAGTTTGGTAAGTATTCTGCGATTGAACATAACACCGTAAATTGACATTTAGACTGATAGATGACGAATCATTACATGCAAAGTATGTTCCGCATTTTTTATATGGTCAATCGTTTAATCAGCAGCTTTTCTCTAGCGAGTATGACAACGGGTCTCTCAGTCCGAACTGGTGTAAGCCCTCTTCCTGTCTTCATGTACCAGACCCGAGAACTAAATAACTCAATAGATCGTAGGCAGTATTTTCCGCAAATCTCTCCGCCTCTCAGGACGTGCACGCGTGAACCACAGTGTCGGCCAAATCACCACGATGATATCGACAGACGCTACCCGGCTCGACAGGTTCTCTGCATTTGGCCACAAGTAAGTCTTCTTCCGGAGTCTACTATCAGCCTATTCTGACGTACCTCTCAAGTCTGTGGGTATCCCCCATTCAGATAATAATCGGAATCGGGCTTCTCCTTGGGAATGTTCGTCTCTCCCCCCTTCGTTTTCGCTTAGGCCTCCTCCTTATATTAATATATCCCCCAACAGCTAGGCTACTCCGCCCTTGTAGGCTTGGGCGTTCTCCTTCTCGGATTCCCCATCCAGATGTTCCTCGTCCGTATCATGTTCACGCAGCGTAAGAAGGGAGTCAAGTTCACGGATAAGAGGGTTCGTATATCCACGGAGGTCCTCCAGGGCATCCGCCTAATCAAATTCTACGCCTGGGAAGAGTTTTATACGCAGCAGGTTGGGGACCTGCGTGCAAAGGAGATTAGTACAGTTCGGAAGTCTGCGTATGTCTGATTTCTTGCGTTTAGTTTGAGATTATGTGTGAACTGACTGGCTTTTTTTGTTTTTTGTTTTTACAGTATTGCACGTTCCGCGCTGATTGCGGTTGTGACATTTATACCTGTTCTAGCTTCTGTACTGTCATTTGTACGTGGTTTTCTTGTCTCTTTGCTGCTTTACGAACTTACGCTGACATTTGGTTATAGATTACCTATGCACTAAGCGGACACGACCTTAACGTCGCCATCATCTTCAGCTCCCTGCAACTTTTCAACGTCAGTACCCTCCCATGTCGTCGTGACGTTTTCTGTGCTAACATAGGCACAATGATAGATCATCCGCGCTCCTCTCATTTTCTTCCCCTTCGTCCTTTCCAGTTTATCCGAAGCCCTCGTCGCTTTGGGCCGTATATCAAAGTTCCTCGCTGCTGAAGAACTCGCTGAGCCGTACAAGATCGACCAGGACGCTGGGCCAGCTGTCGAAGTCCATGGCGATTTTGCCTGGGAGACCGTTCTAGGTAAAGAAGGCGAACCAGATAAGGGCAGAAAGGGCGGTCATGGGAGTCCGGGGGGAGGAAGAGGTGGCGGGCGAGGATCAGGTGGCCGTGGAGGAGCTAAACGTGGAGGAGGAAGATTGTGGGGCAGGAAGAAGGAGGCTGATAACAAAGAAGTGCTTCCTACGACTTCTGATGGTACAGAGAAGGTCAAGGAGAAGGAGAAGGAAGATGAAAAGCCATTCGAGCTTAATGATTTGCACCTTACGATTCCAAAGGGCGCTTTTGTAGCGATTGTTGGTCGGGTTGGCTGTGGGAAGGTTAGTGGCAAAGTTTCTGATACATTTACATTCGAGCTAATGACTGCACTCTTAGAGTTCGGTTCTACAAGCTCTGATTGGAGAGATGCGCAGGACTCGCGGAGATGTCACTTTCGCAGGATCAGTCGCCTATGTCCCACAGACTGCATGGATACGAAATGCGACTCTTCGCCAGAACATCCTTTTCGGGCAGGAAGATGATGAAGAGAGGTTCCGAGAAGTCATTCGTACCTGCAATCTTGAACACGATCTGGAAGTCTTGCCACAGGGAGAGAACACTGAGATCGGGGAGAAGGGTATCAACTTGAGTGGTGGTCAGAAGGTAATATTCCTCAGTGATCTTGTTGTTCGACCATTGACTAACTGTCAACCTAGGCTCGTGTCTCCCTCGCCCGTGCTGCTTACTCACAATCGGACATTGTTCTTTTGGACGACCCACTTTCTGCCGTAGATGCCTATGTTGGCAAGGCTATACTAGAAAACTGTCTCGTTAATGGACCGCTGGCGAACAGGACGCGCATACTTGTCACTCACGCTTTACATGTTCTCGATAAGACTGACTACATTTATGTGATGGACGAGGGCGTCATCATAGAACAGGGAACGTATGATGTGAGAACTTTGTTATTACGTTATTTCAGTATTCCGGACTGACCTATTTGGTTTAGGATCTTATGAACAAAGGGCCTGTGTTTTCCCGTCTCATGGACGAATACGGAAGTTTAGAACAAGCAGAAGAAAAGGATGCAGACACTGCCAATCCAAGGCGAAAAGACGAAAAGAAGGGTGCTGCTGACGGCGAAAGCCTCGAGGATGCATCCAAAAAGACGAAGACAGCCCTCATGCAGACGGAGGAGAGAGAGACAGGTGCTGTTTCATGGGCAGTATATCGAAAATACCTTCGCTTTGCTGGTGGTCTAATATGGGCACCGGCCATCCTTGGACTGTTGATACTGACACAAGGAGCTCAAGGTTAGTATTCGTTTCATCTATATAAGATCTCTTTCTTACGATCTTTCAAATAGTTGGGAATAACCTCTTCCTTGGATTCTGGACGGATAAAAGTATCCCAGGTTTTGAGCAGGGCCAATATATGGCTGTCTACGCTGGACTTGGTATGTTGATTCATCCATAGAGGTCATGATATGGTATTCATGTAGTCAATAGGCGTTGCACAGGCCTTATTTTCCTTCATTCTCAGCTTCAGCTTCGCGTTCGTAATGGCACTTATATATTTGCATTAGATTGCTAATTCTCTTACTTTTTTACACAGTATCGCCAGTTTGATCGCCAGTCTGAACTTATTCAGAGCTGCTTTATCTGCGGTACTTCGTTCTCCAACATCGTTCTTTGATACGACTCCTCTAGGTGTGTATTATCGTAGTTTCAAGAGAAAGCTTTCTTCATCTTTACTCGTGTAGGTCGAATACTATCGAGATTCTCAAAGGATCAAGACACCCTCGACACGGAACTAGCTATGACTCTCTGGCAGGTATTGTAATTCATGAGCACTTCTCTTCATCTTGCTGACTTTTGCCAAGTTCCTAAACTCCTTTAGTTCTGTTGTGGGAACTGTTGGACTCGTCTTCTACACGTTTCCATTATTAGGCATCATCTTCGCTCCGATGGCGGTGTTATATTACCTCGTCGCCATGTATTACCGCCGTTCGTCCGTCGAAACGAAGCGACTCGACTCGTTGATGAGGTCATCTCTGTATGCGTCCTACTCAGGTGAGTAATGGAATGCTATACCTGAGGAATGAACTAACTTTGTGAATCAGAAACACTCACTGGCCTTTCGACCATTCGCGCATACAGGGAACAGGTGGGAGTTTATGATGAAATATTTTGTTGAAGTTTGCTCAACTTTGTATAGGGCCGCTCGGTGAAAGACGCAGAGCATGGCTTGGATTTAGAGAATAGGGCATACTACATGACTATTTCCATCCAACGCTGGTTAGCTGTCCGTTTGGATCTTTTCGGGAACATCCTTATCTTTGGCATTGGTTTATTCGCTGCCGGATTCCGACACACTGTCAGTCCAGCAAAGATTGGTGTTGTGCTGTCGTACACATTGAGCAGTAAGTGCACTGCCATTCTCAATTAGTGTTTCCTTTTATTGATGGACGTGTCGGTGTTTACAGTCACTCAGATCTTCTGTGAGTTATTAATGTATTATTGTGGCAAGAAATTACTGACCTTTGTTATGTATAGCTGAAATGGTATCACAATTTGCCCAGAATGAGCAAAACATGAACGCAGTGGAACGAGTCTTGCATTATTCAGAATTACCTGCAGAGGGTGAAGCTCGTACACCAAAGGATCCACCCCCGACGTGGCCAGAGAAGGGCAATATCTCGTTCGATAACGTTGAACTAGCTTACCGAAAAGATCTGCCATTGGTGCTCAAAGGTATTAGCTTCCGAGTGAATCCTGGAGAAAAGGTTGGTTTGACTGGCTGTGCATCTCAACAACGCTAACGATGAGTTAGATTGGTATTGTCGGTCGAACCGGTGCGGGCAAGAGTTCACTATTACAAGCACTTTTCCGGTTCGTGCACTCTGTATCCTCTTTGGAGGCCAATACTTACATTGTGTTTACTTCCAGGATGGTCGAGCTTCAGAACGGAAAGATCGAAATTGATGGTTACAATATCCGCGAGATCGGCTTGAACTCTTTGCGCGGAAGCTTAGCGCTTGTCCCTCAAGACAGCACATTATTCTTAGGAACGCTTCGAGAGAACCTGTTAGTCAGAAAGTTACTTGATCGACTATGTTTACTGAACTTTTCATTAGGGATCCTCAGGGACTACGAACGGATGCTGAACTAATTTCCGTGCTCCAACGTGCCTGGCTTTTGCCCCAGGACGGTTCGACGGATCTTGCGGCTGAGACGAAGTTTAGCTTGGATGCTACCGTTGGTGACGAAGGTACGTTCTTTCTTCTGCGTCAGGGATCCAGCTTACGATGTAAATAGGCTCGAACTTTAGTGCTGGGGAGAAGCAGTTGCTGGCTCTTTGCCGTGCTCTAGTGAAGAACAGTCGCATCATCATTCTGGTAATTCCTTATGCTTTGGATCTCATGTAATGTCTCTAATGTTCTGCCTGTATAGGACGAAGCTACAAGTAGCGTCGATGTTGAGACAGATGCTAAACTCCAGCGAACCATTCAAACTGAGTTTGCTTCATCGACACTATTATGCATAGCACATAGGCTGAACACGATTGGTAAGGCCCTCATCGCCCATTCATTGACATTCGTGCTGACGCAGCTCGACAGCCTATTACGACCGGGTTCTTGTTATGGATGGCGGTAAAATTGCCGAATTCGACACCGTCCTGAACCTGTTCGATAAATCGGACTCGATCTTCCGCTCATTGTGTGATGAGGCTAACCTTCAGAGATCGGATATATTAAGGATAAGGGCGGACCACGCAGGAACTATCAAGGCATAATACACGGAGCACCGTCATAGAGGATTTCTTGGGCATGTTACAGAGAAAGGGTATTGGATTTATATATTACAATTCAAATAGTAATGGTTGCTAGCATTCAGTATAAACACTCCAGTCTACTACTTCTTTCCGCTTTGTCGATCACCAATAGAATCGGACGTATTTTCACTAATAGGCACTTAACGTTAACACCTATTTCAATAGCGATCACTACGCCGAATATACTGATTAAAGTGAACTAATTTATCATGAATCACAGCGCCTGGAATCATAGTTCATTCCACTCTTGCCGCGGAGGAGCAGGAATAGGGCTGCCAACCGTAGTACCGTATACGGTTACAGCCCGTATAAATACGGTAGGAATACGGGTGCCAGCCGTACCGTATTGATGTAAATTTGAGCCCATACGGTACGGTATACGGTACAGTACTGGTAAATTATGGCTTTACGGTTAGATACGGGTTATTATTTCTACTCTTTTCTTACAGATTGCATAAGTGTGACGCATGTGTACTCAGACATTAGCAAGACGAGTTATTTGAACATGTTTTACTGCGGGAATACGGGCCGTATGCAACCGTGACGTGAGTGCGAGGCGAGTCACGGTCAGGCCACACGAGAGGGGGAGAAGGTCAGGTCGAACGGGATAGACTGGCGTAGGTAATATCCAATTCGTAGAACTTGGGGCTCGTAGTCGAATACGAGGCTCCTTCTATACTGTATGTAGAATCTAGCTAACTAAAACGAGTGTCGAAGAACTATCTAGTTGATAGATAATCTAAGATAAGATAAAGGAGTGTGTTCGTGTTGTAACTAGGTATCCGTCACAGCAACTTCCATACGGGTGGAAACCGTACCGTAAACCGTACCGTAAACTGGACCTAAAACCTGTCGACGGTACGGTATACGGGCTGTAGTTGTGGGTACCGCACAACCCGTAAATACGGTAAATAGCTCATGCTGCTGTGAATTAAAGCTTTTCACCATGCATCCATTCTATTCAGTTGCTATAGGCCGTGTGTGAATCATCCAGATGCCCACTGGTAGACATAAAAAAACTAACAGCGTCGCAAAGCATGTGTATTATTACCGTGTATAGCCTAGCCGAGTGCAGGCCAAGTGAAAGAGTAGAAAATTCTATCCTCTCAGTCGCCTCGTTTCATGGCATATTTCTAGTCTTAGAGTGACTTATATTAAATGACACTTTCCAGGCAATTTTCAACATCATTATCTATTGAACAAGTTGTACATCGATATGTTACATGTTTACCATGGGTAGTTAGTACCATCAAAATTCCAATAAGAAGTAGTTGACTCTAGAGTTACATCCTTAGAGACCTTAACTACACCAGCTGCAGACTCTGCAGGTTTGATGTGAGGGACATCAGGTGCATATTTATGCATCCAGTCAGAGATGGCGTCGCCAATCTCAGTCTGTACCCATCCAGGATGGATGAGTGCAACTGTGATACCAGAAGGCTTGAGCTCGGCTCCCCATTTACGACCAAGCCTATTTAAAGAATAGAGATAAGTGTCGCCATCCAGGTTTAAAAAAAATCATATTTGCTAACATGTTAAGGGCCGCCTTGCTAATCGAGTAGGCGTTAGACAAACCAACAAATGCTCCACCAAGTTCGATAGAGCCGAGAACGGAGGTGATAATAATGATCTTCTTCTTCTCCGACTTTGCAATCAGAGGTAGGAGAGGACGAGTGACAATGATAGGAGCGGTGGTGTTAAAGATGACTTCTTCAATCAATTCTTTGATATTGCTTTAAAAAAAATCAGTACACCCGAATACAGAAAATTGAGATGTTGGAAGGAACGCACATCTCAGCAAAAGATGTCATTGGCTGAATGTGAACGCCTGCATTATTGATAACGTAGTCAAGACCGTTGGGCAGCAGGGGAGTAATTTCCTTCACAGCCTCGGCCACGCTTTCCTCGCTTTGAACGTCAAGTTTAACGATGAAAAGGCGGTCTTTTGGATATTTATCCGTAAGAGCTTGGAGTTCCTTCGCTGTAGAAGGGTTGCGAGCAGCTGCAATTACAAAGTTTTCCTGCTCAGAGAGCTACGAAAGGTCATACGTCATTAATTATATCGAAACTCAATAAATGGAATAACGTACAAGCTTCTCGACGATACCGAGGCCAATACCCCTGCTAGCACCAGTGATCAACCAGGAAGGCATTTGAATCGTTTAGATGATGGATGAGTCGTTTAAGAAGGCTGTAAAGGCGAAATATCTGTTGAGAAATGTGAGCTCTTGTCATTTCTTAAATACTCTTCAGGAGCTTTCCAAGTTCCGGGGAAGACGTGGGTTTGAAGAAAGGACTTCATCAGCCTTGAGCCAATAAAGTGCGAACACATACACCTTACCGAGAATATTGCAAAGACAACGCGGGTATGCACAGATGTACGGCTAAATCTGGTCAGGGATTGCTCATCTCAGCATCACCGATCATCGATCACCGAAGGCCATCCAAAAGAAGATTTGAAGCTTGACCTTCTTCTTTAACTATAAGTTCCAAGATCTTCTGGCCCATAAGAAACAAAGGTCACTTATGGGTTAATCATGATCTGATTGCAAGGCAATCGAGAACTCGAGAGGCTATAGCTCATGGATATACGCCAACAGACCGTGAATGGACTTGTTTATTGGGCACATACCGTGGGAAAGCAGCTTATCAGCTAACTGCGTTTATAAGCGCCTGATTTCATATCTCTCGTCAGCCATTGATCCCAACATACGAGCACCTCGGAATTAGGATGTTGAAGAGACGCGATGACAAGTTCTTCCAGAACCAAGGAGTAACATGATCGAAAACAACACTAAGCCACAGCTGGAGATAATAGTATAATATTCAGCTCCGTTAAGATCGTGACGTCTCACTCTAGCTTTCATGAAGATCGGAATGCTGAACTGATTCTGGAATGTCAGGAAGATGCTGGGGTATCGGTCTCGTTCGGTTATACTGAGATAGGACGTCACCATATAAATCCAGCCCTTAATATGTGTGTACAGACCTGGTAAACGGGATTTTAGCGGCTTCATACAAGTTTGACATGCGATAGCAGCTAGGCTGTAGCACTTACCACCAATCCCACCCACACGTTCACATATTCCGAAAATCTCATAAGAATTTAATGGCTGAACCCTGGGTGACTGGAAATGCAGGGAGATTGTACGTCTCTAGAATAATATCACACTCGGAAATGAGGCTGGTGGTGATGGGGGTGGTTTGGTTGAAGGAAACGTCGGCCCGGGAGCGTCAGTTTCGCAAAAGCTGTAGCAAAATAGGTACACATATACCAGCGCTAGTACTTTGTCCGTCACTTGCATATGCGTTAACGCTCATGATCAATGTAAAGACATACGATTTACATTAATATTAGTATGATCCACAAGTGAGTTTTTAGATATGATTCAGTGGAGTGAATAACAGAAATATTCGACAATCTTACACATTCAAATGAAGAACACGGTGACGAAGATATATGTATCATGTATGTGATTTGAGCTCAGAGCGAACAGAATTAGCAAGTACATATTAGCCAACACGAATTAGCTGCCGACTCAAAGTCACTGATTCCTGTAATGTAATTGAAAATAACCAAAAAGTCCGACGACGATACTCCAATTAGGTGCCAAGTCGAGTGTTTTCGTCATATAGGTCATAAGGAAATCAACATTGAATAATTCACGGTTAATGGGTCCAGAATATTGCAAAACTGAGGTGGCGCTCTCGAGAGCGACGAAGAATATCTGGATTGAGTCCGGCAGAGATCTAAAAACTAAGCCGCAGTAAGGCGTTTGGAAGCGTAAATACCGGACGTGGAGCACTATGAAACAGAATTAACGTCAAAATTGCGAATAACAGGAGATAAGACTATGGACGCACTGCTATTAACTCCATAGTGCATCAAATTCTCACGATTATAGGCTGATACATATTCATCCCATATAAAGCGCTCAAAAACTACAAATAAAACGATCAGTCTCAAATGTCAAGGTTAAATCACAGGGACTTACCACTGAGAATCATTGAGGCGACGGCAGAATCGGAGAGTATATCTGGTGGTACCAGGGAAATTGAAGATGAATGAGAAACTGCTGCAAAGCTTGTGGGTACACCAGTAGCAAGAGATGGTGGTTGGGTTATATTCAAGGAACGAGCCATCTCTGACGGTGTGGGATCTGCGGGCTGATCTTGGGATTGGTGGTATATTGCATTGAGTTTTATTGCTGAGGAATTTGCTTCGCCGGATTCATGCGCGCTAAACTGTGTGGTATGGCCATGCGGGTTATGAGATAAGGTATAAGAGGAGCTTGAAGGCGGAGTACGATGCGATTGAGAAAGGTATAGTGACTGGGAATGCTGGGAGTCTTGGTGGGTCGAGGGGAACTGGCTGAACGACTCTCCGAAAGAAAATTGTAGAGTAGGATTGGTCTGGAAATCGTGGCCAGAGATCTGTGGCTGTTCCTGGGTGCTTATGTGTAAGTAAGGGCAACTAAATTCAGTATAACACGCGTATATAAGGACCTTTGTAATGGATGTATTAGTGGATAACGTCTGATCGTGGATCTGTTCCGAAGGATGGATATGGTGCGGGATATCCGATGCCGTGGTGGGTTGCGACTCATGTTGAGCTTGTAGCGAGTATGAGGAAGCTTGAGGTGTAGTTCCAAGCCCTGGAGAAACATGCTGGAAGAGGTGTATGTTTCGGTCAAAGGAGTCATGAGGTGGCTGTGCGTTGTGGTCTTCGGTTGGATCATAATTCATAGGCTCTAGTTCGCAGGGTAATTCAAATCTCCAGGCATAAGCGTTTTGGTTTGAAGAAGTTTCTTGGAAGTTAACAGGAATTTCGAATGAATGGTCTTCAGTAGACTGCATGCCAGATAACGAAGTATGAGAGGTTGATTCATATTGGGTTCCTCCCCCCAGTTCAAGTAGCCAAGGATTCGGAGGCTCTACATATGCGAGAAAAGGCGATTCGGGTCCCTGGCCTAAGGGTATATCATTTTGCGAGGTATCGTCATTCAATAACGTTAAAAGGGCGCGTAAATCAGCTGATCCTTGATGAGCGTTCATAGAGTCCATGATTTGTCAATTAGAAAGGTATTGATATTTCTAAAGAGCTTATAATAGTAGAGCCTTATTGAGGAAGATCAGTTATTGAGCATGATGGCAAGGGTTGGAGAGAAAGATCCTTCATAAGTGCTCGTCAAAATATCAGCAATGTTTGACATAAATGGAAAGGCCAAACAACGTATGACTCCGACACACAGGACCTTCGTCTCCAGTCAACGAAGATGGCATCGCATATAATTAATAGCTATATGATATCAGTCAGGGAATACCATATCTATGCACACAGACTCATAGCATAAGCCATAAATAATGTCCGCACGATATGTACCATTCTGAAGTCCTTCGAGGGTACCAATTAAAGAAACAGAGCAACACAGTTGTTTCTCCGAGCGAGGATGGTAGCCGTCGACGCGCGTTACGCTGGCCGGCATTGCCGATGTTGACAAATAGCCGATAACCGTCGGCGTGGTCGTCGTCCATGACATCCTAATGAACACCTTTATTTATAAGTCCCAACTCTTTCGCGAAGATCCTAGTAGCGTCTCAAGCATAGGTCGATGCAGTCAGCATTGAAGAGGACCTTCCAAAGCCATTCTAAGCGAGTGTCAGGAGTGCGGTATTTGGCGACGAGCACCGAACAGCCAGCTCAAACAACTCCCAAAACTCTCTATGGCACTGTCCCGTCGCACAGATCCTACATCTTCCTTCATGCTTCAGAACCACCAACTCAGTTCCCAGCCAAGTTTTCCACAGCCATCCAGCGAGCGCTGCTGCTCAAAGCGATGAAATGGGGTGCAGTAGTTAACTTCTCCTGGTTCGGACACCCTCCAGCACTATCTGGTGACAAGGTTTCGGTGACTGCATTCTCGGCACAAGGCGGAAGGCTAGAGATTCCAGAATTATCGTTGGAGAATGTGGACGAGGTGGAAGCACTACTGAGGAATCATGCAGAGGGTCCGTTGACGAAGGAAACGTGTGATGCAATTCATTTATACGTGTGCACGCATGGGGCGAGGGATTGTAGATGCGGTGAGACGGGTGGTGCAGTGTTTAGAGCTTTACAGGAGGAAGTTGCAAGACGGACCAAGGAGGACCCGAATGGCCTTGTTAGCAAGATTCGTGTAGGAGAAGTAGGGCATGTTGGCGGGCATCAGTGCGCTTATACCATTTCCATTTTTTCTCGTTGTCTAATCAATTCATAGATGGGCTGCCAACCTGCTTATATACCCTCACGGAGAATGGTATGTCTTGGCCTGGTTCACTTTAGTTCTTCGACTGACACTCTTCATAGGCTCGGAAAGCTGAAGCCTGAGGATGTTCCTCAGGTTCTCTCAGCCATCCTCGAGAAACAACCCAAACCATTCATAGAAAACGATACACCGCTTCTTCTGCCCCATTGGCGGGGTAGAATGGGCCTCTCTAAAGATGACCAGTTACAACTATACGCCGCTCATGCAAACTAGGATAATACATAATATCATACAGGATTTTATTTTCATTGGCTATAACACCTTGCTTATACCCTCTACTCTTACGTTCCAACCATCTTTGGGGAAACCAGGAGCCGTTGTTTGACTTCCATCCCAACCTGCTGCCATCATGGCCACAGAGTACAAGAGCGCTCCAGCTCCTGGGAAGTAAGGTGTAGGGACTCTAACCCCTCCTACCGGCATGCCAACGTCGTCGAATAAGAATAGCGGATCTAACAGCCAATCGACTGCTTTACTTGGATCGCCATTGCGTGCTGCTGACATTGCCAGCATAGGGAAATCCCAACTACAGGCGCATTAGCGAATCGAAGTTTAGTATCGGGCAGGAACAGCTTACCCCCAGAAGTCAGTGACGTTCCAATGTGTCCAGACCTTTTCTGCCGTCGCCTTTGCTACACCCACATCCAACCCATCTGTCGGAGGCAGCCATCCATGCAAACCCACCAATGCCGGATGATCGCTCGTATAAGCAGGGTCCGTCCAAAAGTTACTTTCGATCCCTTCATACACTGCATACGTCCCATTATCCACCGGAAGTTGCGCCAGCCCTTCCTTCACATCCGTCCATATCTTTGGGACCTCCTTTCCTAGCGCCTCCATCCACCCCTCCGCAATACTCAATCCCAACCTCCAATACGCCAATTCAAATGCCGAATTCATCGTCACATTCGGACTCGTATCCTCACTCACGACGTACATGGGCGGGCCCAAATCATACACCCCGGTGCTCGTATTCTTCCATGCGAACGCTGCCATCCAGTCGGCTGTTGCTTCTACCACCGCTTCCCATTTCGCTAAAGTCTGATTGGTGGGGAAAGCACGATACTCGTATTGTGCAAAGATTAGTGGATGCGGTTGCTGCCAGATGAGAAGGTTGTTGATTTCGCCTGGGGCGGAACGCCCGCTGGGGTCAGTCATTTTAGGCCAGCGTGCGCCGGCAGACCAGCCTTGTTGGACCTGAGCGCGGTGGATGGAGCTAGGAAGAAAGCGTGAGTAGACGCTGCTCGAACGTTGCAGGAGGTCCCAGTTCGACCAGAGGCCCCAATGGGCGCTGTGCCAAAAGAACATCTCTGCTGGAGTTGTTAGTTACTACCTGGTCTTCCAAGATATGGTACGAACCCATGTGGAATTTCCTGTGTGGATGAGATTATTACAGAGTTGAACAATGTGGTAAACAGACCTACCCATACTACGGGACACGAAAACGACATAACCTCATCAGCGATCAAACGAAACCAGCTTCTCCAAAGGAAAGTAAGGCACTTACCCAACCATTATTTACTAAACCAGACTGCCCAGCATAGTCAGAATGTAACTCTACCGAGCTGGACTTTTTGAAACGTACCTCCTGTGGTGGTGTATCCCCAGCTTCATTTACTCGCATCAAATATCTCGACAAGATAATCCTCCTTTGCAATTCATTTGCTCGGGTATCTGTCGACCCAGTGAGCACGTCAACAAATCCACTCTTCGTCCAATAGTCCTTCCAGGTCTGTGCAGAGGACTGGAAAACATCCAGTGGTCGCGATACTGCTGTTATCTTGTTCTTTCCGAATGCGACTGCGAGTGAAAGTGTCGAAGACTTTCCAATTGGACGGACGCTATACCGATGGGCTGCAGGCGAAAGACGTGCGACAGAAGCTCGGTCGCCTCCAACCGATGTTAAAAATGTCGCGGCATCGAGTTTATGCGTGATCTCAGCTTGCACACTCCCACCAACCTTTGTGTTCAAGGTAGTTGTATGATTAGCTGTTGCGTTCCAATTTCCAACGAAAGGTGCACTGAATTTGGCGCTTCCGTCGTTCCATGGAAAGTCAAGGAACAATCCTATTCTTCCGTTTCCCAGCAAACCCGAGTTAACAATTATCCCAATGGTATCCGAATCTTGTGCGCTGGCCACTTCCACAGTTACCGCATTTCCTTCAAATTCGAAGCGGCTGGTGATTTTTCCTGCCCACAGGTCAAGTTCCTGTCCGACAGCGGTTAAATCGTTTTCATCAACAGTCTGCACGTCCCCGCCTTTCGTCCAAAACATAAGGCCCACTCTTCCCAGATTAACGCGATTCGGACTCGATATCAGCCACTGCTCGATAGGGTTTCCACCTCCAAAGTCGTATTCAACGGGGCGTCCGTGGTTTAGCCAACTGACACCTTTGTAATTAAGTATATCCTGTTGGGTCTTCCCCGCTGGAAGACTGTCGTTCTTCCACCCCCACGAAGACAAGATGCCGAAGGGTTGGAATGTCTGCAAACCTGTCACGTCGGCGCCAAACGCGAAGTTGCCATTGCCAACTTGCATGGGAGTGCTGAGGCTTGAGGCATTTCGTACGGGATTATAACGTGAGACAATGGCTTGACGATTAATCACCGCATGACACACTGCCGTGAGGTATAGTGCGGTCAAAATTACCACCTTCATGAGGCTGTCTTGAGTGCTTGTATGCGGGGATTGTACAAAACTTCTCGTTTATATGCATATGGACGGCCCGGAGGCTTTGGCGCATGACTAGTCGTCGAGAAGCCTGTTCAACGTTCAACAGAAGCTGTTCTTTATAAATAGGCTGGCTGATATATACATATAGTCGACTGACGTGTAGTCTCAACTCCACTGGTCATGATGCAACGGGGAATGGATGAGTGAGCTGCAAGATTGGGTAGGGCTGAGCGTCGTCATCAGCTCAGTCGGAGCGCGGAGCAGGGAGTAAGGACTTGAAGGTGCCTCTGGTGGGCAGGTCCTACTCGGTGAATTTAACTCTCAACAAACAAACTCTGAACAGAACTAATGCAGATCTTTGATGTCGGATTTGCATTTGAGAAGATTTATTTCTGCTTGATTCATTTTGTTAGATGGTTTGAACTAATATTCCAGAGATAAAGAGATTAAACGTACGAATAATGTATGTACTCTAAGATTAGAAAAGAGAAACTTGACTCAGAACATACCGCAACACGTCTGCTGAGGAACCATCAGATGCTAGAGTACCTATTCTGTGGAGGTTTCTTGTCACTCTAGATATATATGCTTCGGCTCCAGATAAATGAAACACTCGCGCAATTGCAGCATGCAAACCAAGATATGTAGGAGAGGGTACTGGAAAATTATTAGGATCCGAGGAAGTAAATGTGATAGGATTGTCCTTGATGTCATGTTGTTGATATGGGTGAAGCGTCTTAACAGTGTATTTGTCGGGTGTTGACTGTTGCAAATTGATTACCGGAAAGTCAGATTCATACAAGAATAACTTCACCATAGCTTCCAGCCATGTTTGTAAACTGCTGTAAGACGCATGTACGTTGCGATCCAGTGTTAATACATTGTCCAGTTTGTGTATATTCTCCTCGTTAAGTTCGTTTACGACATCGATGCCGCCAAATCGTAACATAACCCAAATCCATGCATCAAACATGTAGAAGTGTAGTTGAGGTATGATTCGGACAAATGACCAGAAAAGGGTATTCACCTCTGGACCCGAATCATCTGCAGGTTGGACAGTGTGTCCTTTCTTTTTCGGTCTTGACAAAATATGAGTTGGGTGTGTCGAGGTCTTTCGAGGATTTAAGCTTCCGCCATGTCCTTGGCTTAACGGCGAGTGCTCGTCGAAAATGCTAATGTCTTGGGCTCCAGTGATCAAGCAACAATGTCGGTCTCGGTGGAGAGCCTTTATGACGATTACAGGTTAGAACAACGATGACGCAGCAGACTAGTTCACGGACACGAGCTTTGGTCTTGACTCTGACCTCCTCTGGCCGATCTTCCTGAAGCCACCGGAGATGATTTATGCCGCTCGAAACCGGCGGACGAGAGGAAGGATCGTTACTAGTAGGGAACAAATGAGTCCTATTATTCCTAACTGCAAAGAAAGTGCCGTTAAGAATGGACACGAAAGTTTAACAACCGTGACCTACAACAGCAAGCGAAGCGATCAATATATTGCTGAGCTATCTCTGCGATATCTTCATTAGTAGAGCAGTCAAGAATCTCCTTTGCAATGGTTTCTCGACTGGATTCTAGTGGGGTTTCAAGGATCAGATATCCCATAAACCGCGCACGAGTCGACAACGGGGCTCCGATGGATGGCGCTGGTGTATCGACTTGTTCTGCGAAGGCTTCGAACTTCTTGCATGCATCATATGCCTGCTTCGGCAATTCCACAGTTTGAGTATTTTCAGGAAGTGGAACTTCAGAAGGAAAACGAAGGGCGTGACACTCGCTCATGCTTGTTAGTTTAGAGCGTATATGACACCTCTGATAGCTGAAACCACATCCAATTGAATTGACACGGAAGTCACAGGCGTGACTGAGCGTGCTTAAGACTGGAGCTGCCTGCAGTTGGATAGTGAGCAAAGAAATGAAATCTATTCCACATCGCAGATGAAATAGATGTCCTTAATAAATCCCTATTGAGCACCCTTCTTGCCGCCCTTCCTCTCTTTACGTTTCCTCCCAATAATCGCTCCAAGGCTATTTGCAGGTTTTACTGATTCTTCCTTGGTCGAAGCAGGTTTTATTTTATCCTCAACCTTGCGCTTCTTCGGGGAAGGCTCCTCTGATTTAATCGACGTCTTCTCCAGTCCTTTCCGGGAAGGCTTGTTTGAATCTCCAGCATGCTAAAGTACAATCGTTAGAAAGTATGAGAATGATGGACGCATGACATACTGAAGCATGTCGGTCTTTTGGCCCTGCGGCAGCAGCAGCATTCCTCCTCTGCACAACTTGTACATTCTCGATCGAGAATTCGACAATCAGAGAACCCTTGCCTTTCTTCCCTGAAACACCTCGTTCCAACTCATCCTTCATCCTCTTGGTCCTCGCGTCATCAAGCTGGTCTGCTGGTTTCGCCTTCTCGGCTTTCAACAGGTTCTCCAACTCCTCTTTCCACCACGCTTCAAACAGTGGTACAACTTCTGGATTGTTGTTGGCCCACCGCAAGACACGTAGTGAGTCGGCGTGTTTATTCATCTCCAAGAATCCATAACCCTTGCTGCGTCCTTTGCCAGTCACGGCGTCCACACGTTCGGCCTGACGAACGATTTTTGTTTGCTTAACCTTCGAGGCCTTCTCGGAGAACTTTTTCTTCGCCTTCTCCGCAGTTGCCTTCTTGGGTCCATCCTCAAGCTCCTCGTTTGGATTCGGAAGCTCGTTGAGTTCATCTTCCGTGAGCGCCTTCCTCGTCCCTGCTTTAACCTCCTTGTCAAAGGTCTTGACAGCGTGGAGAGCCAGACGCTTGAGCATGCGCTCAGTCACAAAGACAGGAATTTGACGGACACTGAGACGTGTCTTTGATATGAACAATGACGGGTTTGATTTGAGCAGAGTGCGGCGAGCATTGAAGGAGCTAGTACGGCGCTCGATTTCGGCAGTGGTAAGAAGCTCAGCAGCAGGAGTATTGGGGAGGATAACTATGTACCTAATTAGCAGACAGCGTGAGCTATAAAGATTTGAAGACATACCTCCTTCACGGAGCAGATACATATTTCTCTTATCTGCCTTCTCCCTCATCTTCTCACCTACTTCCTTCAGCTTTCCAGCCTCGTCCCTGGTAACTGCACGAACGACGTCGAGCGTTCTCCCGTGCAACACCAAGCTTTGCGCAAGACTTGATGACGGATCAGGTGTGAGGATAGATGGAAGTGTGAAGGGATTCTTCTTTGGCTATTGAAGGTCCGTCAGTATAGTTCTATACTCATAATGATTGGCAGACATACAGCAACGGTTGTGGCACCAGTCGTCTCCACGTGCAGCAGTTCGCTTTGAGTGATCACTTTATCCGCGTCTTCCTTGTTCCAGAAGCACGCGAAGCCAGTTCCTCTTGAGCGTCCAGTGGCGGAATCAATCGTTATTCTTGCGTAACGGAGAGGACCAAAGGCACGGAATCTGATAACAAGAACATCAATCGGGGAGAGCGGGAAAGAGAAAGGAATTTTAACTTACAGTGTCCGTAGCTCATCCTCTGTAGCAGTGAAAGGCACATTTCGGATGAACAGTGTTGTACCAGTTTCGGGAGGAGGAAGTTGGGGCTTGATAGGTTCTTCGTCGTCTGAATGGTCTAGGTCATCATCCGAGCCGCTCTCGCTGCCTGAGCCTGAGTGTACTCCCAGTCCCTCGTCGTCACTGTCATCATTGCTGACATCGCTGCTCTCGCTATTACTATCCTCGCCATCCTCCATCTTTACATCACCATCCTCGTCCACCTCTTGCTCATCCTCAATTTTCTTCTTCTCCTCCTTCCACTTCTCTTTGCTCAGCGCCCAATCAACTGCAATCACACGCTCAGTCGCCCGTTTGTCATCTTCTTCCTCCTTCTCTTCCTCCTCTTCATCTGCTTCTTCCTCCTCGCCCTCAGTACTCTTCCCCTTAGCCGAGGCCGCCTTCTTCATCTTCTCCTCGATTCTCCTCAGCTTCTTTTTCTTCTGCTTATCCAACACCAACGTCTCTGCTGTGCCCGCACGTACCGTCATCCCATTACAGCCCTCAATTGCATGCTCGGCGTCCTTCTTGCTGAGCATCCACACAAACGCGAAACCTTTCGTCCTTGGTCTCTTCTTTGGTGTATCCATCTGTTCCTCTTTCGTAGCTTCGGATTTTTCTCCGCTGGGGATGTGCACAGAGTAGATGGGTCCGTAGGGGAGGAACACGGCGCGCAGATCCTGCTCGGTCGCGTTGAATGGCAAGTTGCGCACGATGAGACGGCTGGAGTGACTAGGTACGGCAGCTTTGCCTTTGTCTGCCTCGGGCTTTTTGGAGTCGACGGCGGGTTTGGAGAGCGCATCGAGTCGCTTTTTGAGGGTCACAGAGAGCAGGCAGCCTTTGAAGACGTGTGCATGGAGTTTATGGACTGCGTCAGAGGCAGCTCCGGGGTTGTTGAAGAGGACATGAGCTGTAAAGTGTTAGTACAATTTGTTAATTTTATAAAATGAGCGCACCTGTGCTGGGATCGTCCGTTCCGTCATCTACTTTTATTGGCCAGTCGACATTTTCTACTCCTTCGTACTTGCGGATCTTCTTCCAGAGCACCTTCGAGTCTATTGATGGAGGCAAACCTGACACTACGATGGTACGGATGGCCAGAGGGTCGTGCGGCATATGCGGTCGCGGAGGTGGCCGCGGTTTTGCTTCCTTCTTCACCATTTCTGTTTTCTCGCCCTTCTCCTTCTCCTTCGGCTATAAACGATAAATCATAGTTTCTTCAAGTATGGACGAATATACATACTTTATTATCCGCCCACTGCACGCGGAGCTTCCTGCCGACTAAAGTAATCCCCTCCTTGCTTATTTGCTCGAACGCCGACTGTGCATCTTCCTTGATAGCAAACGACACGTATCCGACACCTTTCGAGACACCAGTTCCTTGTTCTGTGACCACAAAAGCTGTCCGAATAGGTGCAATATCCGAGAAAAGAGTTTGAAGGTCGATAGACGTCGCGGTGTAAGGCAGATTAGATACAAATAATGTTGACCTATTT
Organism: Crucibulum laeve; assembly: GCA_004379715.1. Taxonomy (NCBI): domain Eukaryota; kingdom Fungi; phylum Basidiomycota; class Agaricomycetes; order Agaricales; family Nidulariaceae; genus Crucibulum; species Crucibulum laeve. Next base: position 269,595 of record ML213615.1, on the reverse strand, counting down.
TCAATGAAAATTAGCGGGTAAAGAACGTAGTAAATCCACGCAAGTTACCCATGAGCTAGGGTAGAGTCATCTTCCCGTTCCTTCCTTTTACCGAGGCTTGAAGACATGGTTTGATGTAGAAATAAAGAACGAAAATATCTCACAAGGCCCTTAGACTCAGATGCGCATTAACTTTTTATGTTTGGCTCTATTTGGATTCAAGCATCCCGGAATTCACCAGTACAGATATTTAAGCTCTCAGGCTCTCCAAATGCTCTCAGGTAATTATCTCTTTCGGAGCATTTATTTATCGCACTCACCCTATTAATTTTTTTGGCCTATTTTGAACTCTATACCTAGATTTCTCCATTTTTACAGGCTTATGGCTAGTGATTCACAGCTGAATCCATCCTTCCATCACTTGAATAGCACCTCCTCCCAAGTCAATGCGCTTAATTTCGCTTCTGGCATCTACCTCAACAACAACCTCTATTTCGCTTTTTCTTCCCATTTCTACGCCCTGAATGATGTTTATCTTCCACGTTCCTTCTCCTTTCTGCTTCGCTAAATATCCCGCCAACGTCGAGGCTGCGGATCCAGTTGCCGGGTCCTCCAAACTCGCATCAAACATTCTGGTCCTGACTACGCCATCCTCGCGCTCATAAAATGCATAGAGACCGACAAAACCTTCCCAATCACCCAATGCGGGAATCTGCAATCTCGTCGGGAACGGCTGCATCCGGGCTAACGCGTCTTCCGAAGAGAGTTGCAACAGAAGAAAAGTCATTCCTTTGACAATAGATGCTACGGCTTCGGCACCGTCGGTGCCATTGAAATAATCCTTGGATGTGAGGCGAGGCTGGAATTCCTTCGCAGTCGGCTCTGTATATGGAGCATGGACTTTAAAGTCGATCGGTACCTGCAGTCGAACCTTTTCGGACTCCCGAATAACTGGAATGTCTCCAGCCTTCGTCCTTAAGGTAATAGTATCCTTTTCCGGGGCTCGTGAGAGCAAATATGATCCGGATCCAACGGTAGGATGACCTGCAAAGGGTAGCTCCTCTGTAGTGGTGAAGATATCGATTACTATTGGGCCATCTTTTGCCTCCGGGGCAGGTTCGTGCAAAAATACAGTCTCTGAAAGATTAAACTCTCGCGCTATCAGCTGTTTCTGGGGTTGAGAGAGGTTGCTAGTATCCGCAGAGAGATGCACAATTGCTAAGGGATTTCCAAGGAAACGCGTCGAGGTAAAAACATCGAGTTTCGTGAAGCGTAATTTAGAGGTCATGTTGTAGGGGAAGGGCTAATATTGGAAGAGCTCATCTGGGTTCTGATGCAATGCTAGCTTTTATAAGGATCACAACGGCGCGGCTGACTCGATAGATCATGGCGAGTGGGGTCTTATCTTATCTTCGGGAATCGGCGACCCGGTAAGTCGTGGCCTTCATGATCGCATTATGAGCTTACTCAGCATATACTTAAGCTTACGAGACTAAAATAAGAACACGCCGATGCTTTCAGTCTGAGAATAATGATAAAAAGCGAGACCATCCTTGGTTATACTATATTTGCATTAGAGACAATTTCTTGAAAGAAATCCCAAAGTCGATTGAAGGCAGAAGGAGACACTCTTTCAATATGACTTGCTTCAAGAAAACGGTAACTCCGTATGGTTAAATCTGGACCATATCTTTCAATGACTTCTGTATCATCCTCCATCTGTTGATTTTTCGATTGAAAATGAGGTGAAATCGTGGATAGGAGTAGGAGTGTTCTTTGAAGGACTGTTAAATCACCACCGCGACTGCTCCAAGTAAGATATGTGAAAGTTTCTGTAACCTCGCATCCATCTCTAAATGATATCCACAAATCTGTGAGCGTGGGGGGATTCTGCAAGATGGAGATAATATATTCTTGTGGAAACTAGCTCAGTGCAATTTTTGCTATTGTGCAACGAGAACGCTGAATCTGAGGAAGTATGGAACCTCATCCGTATAGGAATTGGAAGGTTCCCGTCTGGAGAACCCAAAATCCGTCATCGATGGCGGCAGTATGGAGTCGAGAATCGGAATAGCAGGAATTTTTTCAACCGGGAAAGGGATATCAAAACGATGAAAATGTTGTAGTTCGATACAGCTGCTTTTACCAGAAATTCGAATGAAATGCCGTCGATGTCAAGTCTGACAACGCTGAAAACATCTTCGTCGGATAATCTGCAAAAGAAACCGTTAACCTAGCGAGTTGGGTCCATCAAATGGATAGAATAGAGGCAGATCCGTAAACATAGAACATTGTAAAGCATTTAAGGAGTGGCGCTTGTTCAAGTAAGTTGACAGGATCGATTCCCGTACGTAGACAAAATATAGTAGGCCATGTAATGTCAGACTGAAGAATGGGAACGTTTTCGCGCGTTTTCTTCCCCTGCTACAAACAGTATATTGATTTAAAACACCATTTCTTTCCAGCAATCACAGCAGGTCACTAACAGTTCGAAGACGGGGTTAAATGTTTTTATGACTCCGTAACTGACTCAAGAGTCGATAGAGTGGTCCTTGTCTAGAAAGCTTCGGACATTTATTAAGCCGATAAGAGATAATGATAGGCTACAGGGATGAGGGCTTGTCCACTTCTCGATCCAAATAATGGTCATACTGGACTCTAGCCGTCAATGCCATATCTCGCCACTTGCGACATACTTTGACAAGTATAAGGGCAAATACCTTTCCTTATAAATATTGATATAATACGGGCAGCACAACTAATATGTTTCTCCTAGTATTTCAGGTGGCCCGAAAGCAAAGCAGACTGATAAGCCAAGCAAGTATCCCAATTTCTTCGACGAGAGTTGAGCTGTGCAGAAGCTTTCTTTGTACGACCCTGTTCTTCATCAATCATTTCTGCACCTCTTTAAGCCAATTGAATGGTATGATGAGAAATCACAGCTCTTTCGGAATCGCTAGGAACGAACGACGACCGTAGAAATGATAATGATATTGAGAACGCGCCCACGGTATGTTTGGAAGCATGCAATCTGGGTATCCGCATTTTTTGTTTCTATAGGAAAACCCATTACCCATATTAAGGATCGAAGAATCGATAATGAGCTATTGATGAGAATTGACGTCCGATGGTCGTACTTGAACTATTGGTGAGGGTATGAAGCCTTAAGAGGCAAAACTGCCAGCAGATGCCACCACCCCGGACTTCTTGGCACGGATAAGATTTGCTGTTTGGCTGACATTGTTATGCCAAACAATTTAAATCTTTATTTCCTCCTTTAAACCTTACTTGCCTCTTGCATCCTTTCAACTCATTAATCCTCTCTTTTGGCTGTATAATAATACTGTTTTCAAAATAATTGGCATATCAATTAGACACTGCTTCAAACTAAATCTTGCCGTGGAAAACTGTAACTTGAACGCGCAATGACTTCTCTCCCAATCTTTACGGCTCTCAATGTGCCAACCGTTACCTCATATCCATCTATAAAGTGTCTACAGTGGTCGGCTGATGGCCAGGTCTGCTTTCTGACAAAGACCGCTGCGTACATAATGGTGCGTTTTCGAACAGAAGTCTGTCAGCTAAACTTACAGGTTTGTTTAGACACCAGACCATGGAATAAATTTCGACAACAGTTCGGTGGTGAAGGCGTCGCTTAGTAAAGACACTCGCGACGATGAGCAGGCGCTGGGGTGGTTTAGGACAATCATACAACTCGAAAAGTTGGTTGCGTTTCGTTGGCCGGAGTACTCGCAAGGTATGTCAGTTGGCCGTTGACGCGCATATAACCCGTTAACGCGCGATTAGAATGGGGTGCTGCATCTCTAGGATCAATAGACGTTACAATGTGGGCTGTGGCGATCTCTCCGAGTAGTTTATCACCAGATGCAGGGTCAGCTACGTGCTTTCTTTCTAAACCAATGAACCTAACAGCAGCAGATGTATCCTAGCATGTCTGAGCTCGAACATGGACTTAACCCTTTGGACAGCCGCTAAGAACTGCCTCAAAGGCGAATGGATTAAGATATATGATATCACACCCTTCCTGTTGGAGACCTACTCGCCTTCCTCCTCCGCGTCCTCTGTCTCCATGTCAGACAACATGACTAACCAGACGCTCAAAGCCCAGGTAGTCAGTATGTCTTTCTCGCTTATTCCGCCGCATCTGCCTCACCTACATCCAGGTATCCTGTGGACACCACAGCCAGACTTTGGTGTCTCTCCTACACCTGGAATCAACGGCTCGCTGCTCATCGCAGGCAGCAGAGCTGGTACACTTATTTTACTACGATACAAGGAGAATCAGACCGTAGAACATGTGCATACGATCCCCGTAACGGATAAATGGCTCTCAAGCATCGCCTTTTCTGGATGGGACTTAGTTGGTGAGCGTATATGTATGCGTATTTGGTTTATTTCGCCTAGACAGGGAGTAACTATAGAATAGGTGAAGGATATGTCGCATGTGGGACATCCGCTGGCTCGATCCATCTTGTGAAGATCAGACAAACTCTACAGCTTACACCGTCACCGTTCCCATTTGGTCCACAATGCTCTATCGACACCGAGTTCGAAAATATTCCAGATGCTATTTACGGCTCGAACCAAGCATATATTAGTGCTCTACAGTGGGTGGACGTTCCGAACCGAGGGGTATGTACTCTCTTCCTACTTTCTCTCCTTTGCTGATATCCCTACAGCAAATCCTCGTACACTGTAAACCTGGAATTCTAAATCTATGGTCTGCTCCCGAAGACGGCTGGTGGTCCGGTTATCGTTCATTCTTACTTCAGAACCAGAAAATATCATCCGGGTCATCTCCACTTCACCCTGCTTCTGGAATCAGTTACGAACATCGCTCAGATCGTCTCATTTTAACATTATGTGACGGAAGTTTCCATGTCGTTCAGAACTTCTCCAGAGATCCAAGCTGGGAAGTCGTTCCACAACCACAAAATGGTGTTCAAGATGATTTGCAGATGCATGTGGATGGGGTGGGCGATTCACAACTACAACCAGAACCACCTGCCAACGTGGCGGAGAGACAAGTAACATCGGCGAGCATGTCAAAAATTGCACGAAAAATGTTTATTCGGACACAAGGTGGTGACGTCGATCGAACGGAAGTTAATCGTATAACTGGTGCGATGAAGTACGATCGAAGTGGTGCGTATTTATGGGTGCATGAGTGCGTTTTCTTTCAGTCTCCTAACACTGCAAATACCTGACGATAAACTACAGAGCCTCTCGACCATCCGACTTCAGCTATAAGCACGATGCAAAACACAATAACACCCTTGTGCTAGCTCAGATGTGGGAAGAAAGCAGCGACGAAGCAGATACTGCGCTCCTCCAAGATTTACAAGAAGTGTTAGACGGTGCAAAGACCTGTTTGGCACTGGCACCTCTACACCTCCTCCGACCCACTCTTTTCCGTTTGCGGAACGAAAAGAAGCTGAACGCCCTTTTGCCCCGGCTTCTCGACATCCTACGAGCTGATTTCCCTGACCACTCAGTAAATATTGAGATTCCGCGCTATGAGCCTGGCGAGGTAGGACTCACACCTGAGCTCCGCCGCGAGTTCAGAAGAAGCCTTATCCAGCATTTGTTTGGATGGGACGTGCTGTTGAGGCTGAGGATGCGTCTTGGATTGGCGGATTTCGCATGGGTGAGTTGTTACCTTTCAAGTTCCGGTGGACGTCTAATTGACTAGGAAATAGAAACTCTCCGATAGCGACGAGAAACGAGACCAGTGTGGACTCGTTGCACAGGGCTTATTGAACAACATCTCACATCGTATCCTGAGGTCTATCATCCGACATTTAGTATCGGTAGTCGACGTCCTAACTCGTGTGTTACCCTCCAATTTGTCATTGAATCCACTCATCTAACTATACCTTCAGCAAGCGACGTCCCCTTCGTCCTGCGGATGGTCGTCCAATCCCTTCTCCCTGGCTCTCCTTCGGATCTATCACAAGAAGGCCGACATCTCTCAGCACTCGTCGAAGGCTTGGTAGCCGCCATGCAGACCGAAGGCGCAGAATCTGATGCACTGCATGAAGGCTGTCCCGCATGCCGTGTCGAGGTTCCTCTACAGGATATTACAACCGCCGTTTGTCCCAATGGCCATACATGGGGTATGTTTTACCTATCACAGCTTCGATACAATGCTAATGATTTATTCATTTGATAGCCCGCTGCTCAGTGACCACGTTCATCCTGTCGACGCCATGCGTCCGTACGTGTATTGGATGCAGTCGGAAGGCATTTTTACCTTCATCTGCTTCTGGATCTGTCCTTCCTGCTGTGGCACAAGGGTGGGTCGTGGAGGAGCTTCTGGAGGCGGTTCATCGATGCTTGTTCTGTAACAACAGCTTCGTGAATGTGTTGTAGAGCATCTCCAAGGTCGTTGGTAGGAGAATATACTACTCTGGGTCTAACAAGGTATGTGTATAAATAGATCTGACTCACAGATACATGCGCTGACGCATTCACATAATTTAACAGATGAGCAGTACCGCGTATAACAAAAAGCTCCATGGCGCGTTCACTGGGTCCAAAACAGGGTGTTGTCTTACATTAAAGAACTGAACATATGCTTTGCGAAGATCAAACACCAATCGATCCCAGCAATATGCACACGACATGACAGTGAAACTCATGGTTTGTGTGTAGTCCAAACATGATAGAACAACCTGATAAGATACATATGCAAAATTGCTACTTCTTGCTTCCTCGGGCATAGTAGGGCTCCGCACCCAACATGAATATCTTGATCATCTAATACTTTACACTGATCAGATAGTCGGCTAGGCCCTCTACGATGGGGGTGGTTTCAGGTGCTTGTAGGGGTGCTATATATTCAGCAACAAGGATAGCCTGTTCGGTCTTCACGATCACCGCACCATCGCCCTATCAATTGTCCTGTATGAGACTCCGTGCAAGAAGGATGTGTAAGACGGACATACTCCCTTCTTGAGGTAGATGCTACGACCCTCCGCGCGAATGCCGAAAAACTTCTGGCCAGCAAGGCGCAGTCCAGTGCTCAATACTTCTGAACCTGGCTTATAAGCCGCGATGATGGCATTAATCTCTTCTGTAGAGAGCTAAGCGTATTGCAATTTATATCAGATCCTTTCATGTTTTGAATACCACAGTAAACGCACAGTATATCCCGCCGTTGCTGCCCATACACCTCCCTTCTGGCCAATAATCGCGGCCCTGGTGACCTTGCCACTGCCGACGAGGTTGGTATCAACGTATGCTGCGAAGCCGGTGCTGTTACTATCGCGTTTATCAGACAAAGGATTCAACTATACCTTGCCAGGACATGACTTAGAAGTGAAATGGATCGAAAGCAGTACAAAGCGTTTAGATGGAAGCAGATGAAGCAATTCGTTTTGTTTAGCCTCGTTAGAGGAGCACAGGTTTCCGCGACTGGATTCACTCGGAGATCGCCTGGATAAGATTGCGATTATCGTCCCGTCATTACGCATTCAATTTAGATAAGATCTCATTAGAATTACAAATAACAATCCCAACTATCTTTCTTGCGTGTTACTAGTTACTCGCGTAGTTAGCTTAGATACAGTCAGGAATGCGTCTAATAGCGCAGGAACAACAAACGGCTCTCGTAATTCTCTTCTAACATCCGCCAACGCGTTCTCAGCTTCCTCTCGTCGCCGGCGTTCATCCTTAACCAGCCTCCTTTCATCCTCAATCAGCTTCCGTTCATCCTCAACCAGCTTCTGTTCATCCTCGAGCGCGACTCGAAGCTTCTTAACTTCTTCCTCAAGTATCGCCACTAAAAAAATCAACATAAATCAAAATTTCATTCACAAATCTTCAATCAAACACCCCTACCTCGATCTCTATCTGGATTGGGTGTCGCTACACCCAGCCGCTGAAGTTCAGAAACCATGGCTTGGCTTCTGGTCTGCAGGAACGCTAAACCTTTCTGGATCTTCTCGACACGGGAGAGCTCCGTTATTTCTGGTCTCGCGGGTTCATTGTTCATTAGTGTCTCGATATCTACTTCGGGCGGTACGCGCGGGGCTAATAACGGAGCTGCCTGAGTAACTTGAACCATAGCTGCTGTCTTCTCTGCCTCGTCTGAAGAAGACGAAATATAAGTATTTGGTAATGTACGTGATATCACTTCACCCTATACAATCATTAACTGTTAGTACGATTTGATCTTGCATTCACTTAAAAGGGCGAACCTCTTCCAAAGATTCTATACGGTGCGCAGTAGGGAGAAGTGTAATGCCGGAACGGGTTACTTGAGAGGCGCGTTTTGGGGGCATGAAAGAGGAAGCGATATTCTCAGGTATTTGAGGCATTGGAGAAGCACCACCAGTCTGTGGTGGAGTAGGGAGGGGGATAGCGGGAGTAGACGGTGCAGACGGAAGGAGAGGAGAAAATGAAGGCGGAGGAGGTATTATAGGAGTTGTAGGTGGCCGTGATTCCACCGGGAGACTCGTCTCACTATCAGGAGGGGGAAGGGGAACGGAGATTGCCTGGACTGTCGCTGTTGTTGAGGGGGCAGAAGGTGAAGGAGGGGGGGAAACGGTTTGTTGGAGTTTCTGGGCTGATATAGCTTGCGACTAGCAAAAGACAAAGAATGGAACATAAGTTGCATACAAAGGAGAGTAAGACCTACTCACCTTCACAGGCATCGTAGTGGCCTTTGAGATATCAGCATTAGCAGAAGAAAGCGTAATTAGTGGCATGGGATGTAGAACTGCTGGTGGAGCACTAGTGGAAGCCACTGGCTGCGATGGCGCTTTCGAGAGAGGTTCGGGATCTACTTGTTTGTCCAAGGGCTGCTGGGAATGGTGTCAGCAGGGTGTGAGCGAAACTTAACGGTAAGGGAAGACGTACGCTTGTAGGAGCAGGCGATACAGGAGGATGGTATAGTTTCTGTTTCTTGTTCGGATGGACCGGTGGGGTAGGGCTGGAGGGTGCAAGCGGAGGACTCGTGTATGGATACAGCGTACTGAAATATTGTGTACAAGGAGGCGAATGTTCTGAACTTTCTTCCTCCTCCGAGTCTTCGTACTCATCAGAGCTGGGCGACCTGTCGCGCTTCATGGACTCTATGTCGTCGCTTATTATGTCGAACTTTAGCCCTACTCTACCGTGGTTATATTAGAGCGAAATGTCGCACTCAACGCGAAAGATAAACGTACACTGATAGACTCTTCTTGGTTTTGGCTTGTACCGTTGCTAACTCACTGTGTTGCTTGGGTTGGATACGTTTCTCTAAGGTGTGGAGGAATGTATCCTAATTCCTATCAATGAGCTGCATTTCAGTGGTACATGTATATGGTTAGATGCTCACGTTCTGCCAGGTAGTATCCCAATAAAATTCCACACATCCAGGCTTCAACAACTCGATGTTATGTTTGCTGGGGTTGGGAACCCCGAGTGAGACCAAGTCCTCTCTTAGGACCTTTTCGGATGTTGGGTCCACTTTGAGAAGAAACGTTTTGCTTTCTGACCACCGTAGGTGATTCGTACAACTACTCGGATCGTGTCATCTTGATAAGCCATGGTCAAGCTTCGAGGAGTGGCTCAGACGCGTCGAGCGGCAGTGGGGGTAACGCGTTCGGAAGTATAGAAAAATAGAGTGAAGCGGACAGGTTGTAGATTTGAACAGATGTCATGAACTATAGATCTTCAAGAGGGCATGTAGAAGGACTTATAACACCATGCAATAATGCGTTAGAGGGTAAGGAAGGGATCCTCGGCGCTTCGGGAAATGGTTCTGACGCTGTACACCATGGTTCAACATGCTTAGATAAGATAAGACGGCCATCAGTGAGTCAGGTACACCGATGATCCGGAACTGGTTTGAGCGCTCGGCTCGTTCCTTGATTCATTCCTCTCTTCAACACCGCCCCTTCGTCATGCTTGTGTTTTCATAACCCTAGGACTCCTCTATGGATTATATTTGTGAGATCCACCTGAAAACTTCGTTCTTTCAGTCGTACCTTTAACCTGGACGAGTCTGGCGCGACTACTGCACTAATTGGCACTATGCAGTCCGAGGTGACAGCGACGGTTACCATAATCTACGGAGGACTTAAGGCCACCCAATACTTCTCCAAGTGGACGGTAGAATCTGAAAAGGTCCTCAAGCAGGATATTACACGGTTTAGAATGCCTGTACCGAGTCGATCCAGCATCAAACTCGTGCGATTCGGGTGTGTTGAATTTTCCTGGGTTCTAACTACCTCGGTGAGTAGCTAATAATATTTTAATTCAAATTTCTGAATGAAGAATCTGTTTAGCATCCACTACTGAAATCTCTGACCAGTTTTCTTCATCCCTCTGACCCAGGCTGGATAGAGGAGCAGAACGCATTGAAGAAAGAGCTATTTGTGTATGTCTTCTTGTTTCCGATTCTCGTGGTGGATTACTGAACATTTTAGGGTAGAACCGGGCTATCTTTACGCGTATTTAGAGGCTCTCGAGACCAACCTTCCCTTAAACGTGCGAACCCGAACGCTGATATCCATTACCCAACACCATCAGCCGGTACTTCATCGTCTGCCGTATATGCATCCAGTTCACCACTAGCGCGTGCAATTAAGAAGCAGAAGCTCGACCATCCGGATTCTGATTCTGTGGCAAGAAATGTTGGTTCACATCGTTGAGTTCTATATGCGAAGTAAGCTCATATTATTACCAGTCTCCAAACCACTATGCCACCGCTCCAGCAGTCCAGAGACCAGCGCTGGACCACACCGGACCCCCCCGCCCCCCAACTGTTCCCGCTCCTTTAATTACGACATCTACATCTGCTCATTCTGAATCTATTCCACCTATCAAGGCGGCAGCGATGGAAACCGGGATAACAACTACGTCTACAAACCCCGGACCATCTTCAACACCCGTTCGAAACCTTCGAGATCCTATACTCGCACATTTCTCATCACAGCCTGAGAAATTGACATATTGCACAAGATCGGCGATTGGGGACCTTCTTTTCAGTCTCAAACCGGTCAATAACGAGAGTGTTCGGATAACACATGCTGAAGCATACCTGCTTATTGAACAACAGGGAGATGGTGCATGGGTGACAAGAAAAACCTTGAAGAATGGGAGGATTGCCTTTGAGCTTCATGCAACGGGAGTTAATCCACCTGCTTCAGCACCACCAACTTCGAATACTGTACCGCAGAAAGCACAACTATCAGCGCCGCCAGCTTCAGCTCCACCAACGACCAACATAGCAAGGCCTCAAAACAACTATGTGGCCGCTCCAGCAGTCCAGAGATCGCCACCGGACCCCACTGAACCCCGTCTTTCAAATATTCCCGCTCCTTTGCTTGCGACATCTACTTTTGCTCAGCCCGTACATATTCCACCAGTCATGACGGCAGCGATGGAAGCCCAGATAACAGCTATGCTTTCAAACCCCGCACCATCTCCAACAGTCGTTCGAAACGTTCGAAATTTTATACTCACACATTTCTCATCACATCCTGAGAGACCGGTATATTACACAAGAGTGGAGACTGGGCACCTTCTTTTCAGTAATACCCCAGCCAGTAACAACAGTGTCCTGAGAACATATGCTCAAGCATGCCGGCTTATTGAACAACGGGGAGATTTTACACAGGTGTCAAGAACACCATTGGAGGATGGGGGGACTGCCCTCACGCTTGGTGAAAAGGCAGTTAATCCACCTGCTTCAGCACCACCGACCTCGAATACTGTACCGCAGAAAGCACAACTATCCGCGCCGCCAGCTTCGGCTCCACCAGTGACAAGGCATCAAATCAGCACCCAAGTGAATCGAAACGTACTCTCTGCACCCCATACTCCTATAGCACCAGCGAGTATAGGCCATTCGCGGGTGTCTACAGCTTCAGTCGCAAGTAACCCAGTGAGACAAAACACTATAGTACTAGGCTCTGCAAATCATGCACATCATCCGCAGGTGCCTTCGGCTTCGGCTTCCCCTACGAGTAGTGTGACCAGCCGAGATGCTACAACGAAGTCACCCTCGCATAACGCGCAGTCTACCGACGATGCAGTGCCCCTAGCTACGGCCCTACCTCCACGTCATACAAAGATGGGGAATGGGGAAGTATCACATATTCCTCTTCAAATTAATACTAGTCGCCTTGCATCCCCGACGCAGCGACAACCGACATCTAATTCTCATGTTACTCCTGCTGTGCAGCAACAACAACAACAGTGCATAAGCACTACCACCACACCTTCCACGGCGACTGTTGCATATGCACCAGATCCACATGCTCCTGCTACGACCTCGGCCTCGCCGTTGGAGAAACAATACGAGAAGGTATTGAGCGAATTGGCACGTCACATTCTGAACCGGACATGAATGTTAACTTAACATGAGTAATAGGAAAGTCAAGCGGTGCCTCAGCCAATAGAATATGCAGCAGTAGCAGCACACGAACGGGTACATTCAGCATTGACAGAGCAGACGGCCATTCCTATGGTGGAACCTTTGGACAGTGATCATGTTTGTTCCTCCACTCACCCCCTCGATCCTGCTCACTTATATTAGTTCAATAGGATAGCGGATCATCGAACATGACTATCTCCTCCCCTCCCGCGGAAGCTGAGCAGACAATGGCTTCGGTTCCGGCTGCTCAGCCTACAAACTCACTGACACTAAGAGCTTCCCAATCCCCAGCAGCTGCTCAATCTCCGCCCATAAACTCATCTCCCGAAGAACCCTCGATGACATCGTTGGCCACTACGAATTCAGAGCGTTTGTCGCGGGTTGAGATGTTCCAGAACGAGTTAGTGTCCATTCAAGATCGCGGTCGCGCAGTTGTGTCCCAACTTCAGCATTTGGGTGTAACTCCCGACATCGATGTTCGATTTGCGGTAATTGCAGACTGTGATAGAGGTAGGTATTGGCTCACAATCAACAAGTAGAGCTCTAATCTCTGGTTTGTTTTAGTTGCAGCCCTCGAGGAACAAGTCAAGAAGATTCAACTAGAGCTTGACGAGGAACGCAAGCAGATACAAGAGCAGCGTAGGATGTTGGAAGAGGGCGCCAAACTCATCGAAGAGGGGCGAAAGCTGGTTGAAGCGGCACAAAGCCGAACAGAAGAAGAACAGAAGATAGCTGCAGAGGAACGGCGACGAAGGCTGGAAGCTGAAAATGCTTTGGCAGATGTCGAAAGAGAATGTCGAGCGCCGTTCGTCGTTCCAGCGCTACTAGATGCGTTCATGTCCGTCTCGAAGCTGACGACGCGGGTAATAAAGACGAAAGGCGAATGAATATATCTATAAATTATCTGTACATTAAAAGACGCTAGCAACATAAGACATCTCAACGCCTGCGTCAGCTCACTAACCGCGACAACTAGTATCTCTTCCGTAACGTCAGGATCATAAACTTCTGCAACGATAGGGTCCGGCATTGCGCTTGGGTGGTAAAAAGAAAGGTTGAGGACTCCAAATGTTGAAATCGATGCGATGCTAGCCATAACAAGGCCTTCAGCTGGATTAGGGAAATATGGCGATATTTTCAAGAAAATGAGCGGAAATCCGCAAGGCAGCACGCTGTGGTCCAAATTGAAAAAGGTAGCCAGCAAATTTCTGACCAGTGACTAAGATTTGAGTTACCCTCAGTTAACCCGTGGGCCTTCAAGAACCAAACTTCTATATGACTACAGTAAACAGCTCCTATTTATGTGTTATATCTCTTCGGGGGTGGCTGTGCACCATCCCATTCCCACTCTTTTCGTCGCGACTCTACAGTAACATTGATTAAAGATTGTCTCAAGTCCGAATCTTTCGAGTTGGGTTCTTTTAAAAAACTCTTTTTGCGACGTTTCGATTTAATGCATACTCCATGTATACTAGTATTAAGGCTCTTCTCGAATTAGTGGAGGGTTGGGTGGTAAAATTGACATAAACACTCTGGCCAAGTTGCAGTAACTCAGCTTGCTTCATCTTTGATAAAAAAAAATACACAAAAATTTCATCATTGCTTCTATTTTGTTATATATACAAAACCTAAGTTGAAAATTCATATTATCTCCATTCTAAACATTGATATTTTTCAATCACTGCACCTGGGTGAATCTAATTATAAATACAGAAAAGAAAGTACACAGAAAGTATACAACTGAGGTCAAAATACGGATACACGCGGATTCGAGCTAAGGATTGCATAATTCGAAACATCTGCTGAAGTGCCATCCTCTGATAAAACCTTAACATCTTCCATCTCCCTCAAAATCATATCAATGTATTCAGCTGCACCAGAAAGATGCACAATTCTAGCACAAGCAGCATGGATTTTCAAGTACGTACAAGAAGGAAGGGGGAGGTCAAGATCCGAATGATTTTCAAATGTTACAGTTTTAGGATATGAGGTAAGAAAAATCTCATCTGTTGCATCCAGCCTATATGTGTTGGGAGTGTCCTAGGCCATGTTAGTGGCAACTGTAGAGATTTAGAAAGCAACTTACTGTTTCCACAAACCAAAGTTTAAGCCTGTCAAACCTATCGTGTGCATCAGCCGACAATGTCATGACATTTTCGAGCCGATATATGTTGACGCCGTTCAACTCTTGCTGAAGCTCCGTGTAACCGAAACTCTCCATTATTGTCCACACGGTAGCTGCATAAGTCTTCTATGGGAAAATGTCAGCATGTAAATAAGATAAAATAAGAGAGAGAATCACCTTTTTTTCATCTACAATGGGGCGAGAGATATTGGCATTGACAGACTCCCCGAAAATATGGGAACAATGGGTTACACCTATCCTTAGTTCAAACGCCAGAACGTCATCTCGTAACTCCTTGACCGTCTCCACCGTATGTGTATCGTACTGGCCAGTTATGACGCAACAGAAGCCATCTCGGATCAATGCCTACGTCACGCGTTTATGATATGCACGATATGTCGCAGCTGTTACTCACCTTCTTCTTGGCTGTCTGATGGTTTTGGGAAGCCTCCTCCATAACATACATCATCACGTCTCTCTTTCTTACAAAAGACGGTTGCGAAATGTGTCCTGAGGGGTTAGGTGTAGGGTCTTTATTCGACCTGACTGGATGTGTCGATACGGGTCATTCAAAAACTCAACGAAAAGCTTGGACTAGCTTACACACTCGCAGGAGATGGTCGAGGTATGCTTGCCCCTCTAACTCGAGTTCATCCTCGGCGCATGCGTCAACTGTGCCCACAATGGCTAGAACTGCTTCTTGGCTGGGCCATTCTAGCATAATGTATCCCAGGAGGCGAACATTGGCTAACGATTGTCTCATTGCCTTCGAGTCAGGTTGCAGTAGAAGAGTCTGTTCGCGATGTTTCAATTTCTCATATGCCTCGCGTGCAGTATGTGAATTAAAAAATATGGCGTTGTTTGGGTGAGCAGGAAGGGCAGACATAGTTTATCGAGATGAACGCTCTGGTTAAGTTGCGGTACAGTAACTTGTGGTACATAGGATGAAGGCTAGTGTGACGCGCACCAAGTTCCGTTACAAGCATACTTATGTAAATTGTAATAATGTAAGCCAAAACTCTCCGGAGCGATTACTGCTCAGCTCAAGATTCTTCAGCTCTCTGGTTTTATTATCAATATGGCTAAAAACCCGAAGAAACGAAAACATGGTCCCGAAAATGTCGAATTAGCTGTAAAAAAGCTAAAGCAAGAGCTCCCCACCATCGTACAGGATGTTTCTGCCGATTCAACACTCATCGGAGGGCTGCTTATTCGAGGATGAGCTCGAAACGACGACGGATACACTTACGATGATTTCCAAAAACCCAACATTGATCGGGCTGAAGGCCTTGGAGCCATTCAAAACGGCGGTACATGATTATTGGAGGGTAGCGCAGGAAACAACCAACACAGGTGCGTCTACTATGCGTTCATTATTACTAGATTTTGACGACTAACACTGCCCAATCATCTTTCATGGAGCTCACTAATTTCAAGAATATCCTCTGCTCTGGTTGACCAGCGACATATCGATGCACTCGTCTTGTTGTCCGCAATGTCGATCTGCTCCCAAATGCCAAAGGTTGGTGCACTGCAACGTTGGGTGTGAGAATGCGACGCTGTACTATCACTATCTATGTCACAGGAGGAAGAAATCGGGTGTGGCATGCTCTTCCTCCTGTGTACTAGATGTGTTTCTGCGCACAATGCCGCTTGAACTTATTTCTAACACCATAGAAGCAGGCGTACTTAAACCCAGAAGCAGACTGCGATGGTATGAGCCATTCAGCGCAGATCCCGGACCTGCACTGCGAAAATGCACTCTTAATGCGCAGGCTGTTATAGAGAAAGCATTCGAGACTTTGCGACCACTACAAACTACATCAGGTCCGGAACGACATCCACTGAACAAACATCCAGCCATTATCTGCATTTCCTCTTCTATTGTATGAGGAACGCACACGTTCTTCCATCATGGCACTCTCTTCCAGGCATCCCAGGAACGTTCATTATCAATGACGTCTTCGAGTCTGCAGAATGCTTCCTCTCTCATCCAAGCCACTGAGAAGGTTAGTTTGATCTCAGACGAGCCTGCGGCTGGATCAGCTACGCAACTGTCCTCTGTACTCGCTCATAATCCCATCTGGCTGGTAGATTAGACGTTCATCAATGAGCAATATGGTTTACTTGAAATTGTTCTAATTAATTGTAAATGCCAGCATTTTTCAACCACTATGCCTCGGTGAATCTAATTATAAGTACAGAAAAGAAAAGGTCAAAATACGGATACATGCGGATTCGAGCTAAGGATTGCGTGATTCAAAAGTTCTGCTGAAGTGCCATCTTCTGACAAAACTTTAATATCCTCCATCTCCCTCAAAACCATATCAATGTAGTCAGCCGCACCAGAAAGATGCGCAATTCTAGCACAAGAGGCGTGGATCTTTAAGTAGGTAGGAGAAGGAAGAGGAAGGCCAAGACCCGAATAATCTTTAAATGTTACGGTTTTGGGATATGTATTAAGATAGTAAGATTCGCTTGAATCCAGCTTATACATGTTGGGAGTGTCCTAGGCCATTTTAGTGGGAACTGTAGGGATTTAGAAAGCGACTTACTGTTTCTAAAAACCAAAGTT
>ML213615.1:149881-249708 GCA_004379715.1 Crucibulum laeve | reverse complement strand
AGCCATTCAAAACGGCGGTACATGATTACTGGCGGGTGGCGCAGGAAACAACCAATACAGGTGCGTCTACTATGCGCTCATTATTGCTAGATTTTGACGACTAACGCTGCCTAATCATCTTTCAGGGACCTCACTAACTTCAAGAATATCCTCCGCTCTGGTTGACCAGCGACACATCGACGCACTCGTCATATTGTCCGAGATGTCGATCCGCTCCCAAGTGCCAAAGCTTGGCGCACTACAACGTTGGGTGCGAGAATGCGACGCTGTTCTATCACCATCTATGTCACAGGAGGAAGAAAACCGAGTGTGGCAAGTACTAGACATGATTCTGCGCACTACTCAGCCCGAACTTATCTCCAACCCCATGGAAGGAGGTGTACTTAAATCCGGAAGCAGGCTGCGATGGTATGAGCCATTCAGTGTAGATCCCGGACCTGCACTGCGGGAGTGCACTCTCAATACGCAGGCTATTGTAGAGAAAGCAGTCGAGGCGTTGCGACCACTACAAACCACGCCAGGTCCGGAACGACGTCCGCCGAACAAACATCCAGCCATTATCTGGTACTCCCCACCACTCACATTCCCCCTTCTACCGCGTGAGGAACGCACCCGCCTCCCATCACGACATTCACTTCCAGGTGTTCCGGGAGCGTTCATTATCAACGACGTCCTCGAGTCCGCAGAATGCTCCTCTCTTATCCAAGCTGCTGAGAAGGTTGGTTTGATCCCAGATGAGCCTGTGGCTGGTTCAGCTACGCAGCTGTCCTCTGTACTCGCTCACAATCTCATCTGGCTGGCAGATGAGACGTTCATCGATGAGCTATATGGCCGAGTTGTGGACCTGCTTCCGCAGGAGGTCCACGGAGGCAAAGTGCGTGGCATCAACAGGCGGTTCAGGCTATACCGATATAGACCTGGGGCTTTATATCGACCACATGTATGTTTCATTCTCAACTTATGGTTCCAGCCTATCTGACCACTTCAATTTAGATCGACGGAGCATGGCCTGCCTCCTCCATCTCCACAACCACTCCGCCGCAATACATATACGACTCTGATCCCCAAGTTTATTCCCGTCTCACACTACTCATCTACCTCAACGACGGCTTCACTGGTGGATGCACAACGTTCTTCCTCCCCTCGGCGACACAAGGTATCCTCGAAGCGCGCCCGATCAGTCCGCGGACAGGGGCAGTCGCAGTGTTCCCACATGGCGCCGCGAAGGGCAGCTTGCTACATGAAGGCAGCGGAGTAATTGAGGGCGCCAAGTACGTTATTCGTACGGAGGTGCTGTATGAGGTTGATCAGAGCGAAAGGGTCGATGCGTTGAAGGATTGAGTAGGGTCTGGTATGTGGACCTCCTTCGATTCGTCGTCGTTTTTGCTGATCGCTGACTTTTTTGAATGCTAGGTGTGTATTAGTATTTTCAACTGTACTGTATCCAACAACATTGCATGTATCTATTCTTTGTAAAACCATTTCGCAAGTACCGCAAGTAGCTAAGAAGGATCCGGGCTACTGGCACATGATTCAAAGATGCATTGGTGGTGATATACCATCTCATCATTTGTTGGAATGCGCTTCGTTGATTTCGTCGAGGGAAGCTCAGGATCAGTGACCGGCGACTTCGGTATCGGCGCGCTGCCAAAGAACCTGGTGAGTTCGTGTTTGCCTATCCAGCATGGCCACACTGCGTTGGTCGTGCTTGCGATCACCAGCATCACAAACGCCTGCACCGCCAAACAATTGAACTGCTCTTTGCAACTCATACGTTTCCTTGCACTTTCTTAAACGAATTTACGAATATGTTCCGAGACAATCTCATTCATAGACTACAATAATTCTATAGTTATGTACATCGGACGTCCAGTACTTATACCTATGTATGACGATGACTTGTGACGCACAACATCAACTGGTACTTGACATCAAACTTCAAAAGACATTCTCTTCCCCATCTAAAATGTCGAGAAAGGTAAGTTAGACATCTTATGAAGACTTATGATCTTGGTGAATCATACCGTCGGCGAATCACGCAAATGTTCATCTCGCCTGTCACTCTCGCGGAGAACAGTTATTTTTATTCCGTCCTCTCGACGAGAATGATGGTCGTTATGAAGTCCCCCATGGTTGAGAGCCGTTCCAGAACTCCCCATGCCACTGAGGCCAATCGAAGCATGTTGCTGCGATCGCTCAAGAGGCATGGCCATCCGATTGTTGAAAATAACCAAAAGAGTATTCGAGTAAAGCTTTCCTAATGCGTATGGTCTGGGGAGTTAAATGCAGTTAGTATATAAAAAGTTGAACTGTATCATCTGGACAACATACGGACACAGGAATAGACTGTTTCCCTATTAAGCAATACAGATTAGTAACCCGAAATATATATAAATTGAGGGGGAAAAACAAACAGGATACTTGATGAATAGGGCTAAAGTTATAATAGCAACACTAGCTGATGAGAAGTTAATTGGATACCTTGGATAGTTGTGTAAAAATAAACTGCACACCAGACAGCGAGTTAGTCTCGATGGTCAACGTTATAATGCGTTTCAAGATGAAATTAGTCTTCGGTACATGGCTATTGTTTCGTGCGCGTACGAGCTAGTACAATAGCTTGTGAGCCAGCTATATTTCGTGAATGTTAAGGAAGAGACTTACGAAATATGTCATCGCCGCCGCAATGAGTGTATCAGACAATGCAGCGCCTGCAAGCCAGATCTATAATTAAATATAAGCATGGCAATGGCGACTAACGGCCATTGCGGAACTTACCTTGGGTGCTACTAGATCCTGTAAGGCCCTGAGATCTCCTATTTGCATAGCCTTTCCTCTGGTCAGAATTAGCCTATTAGTTCGAGGTTGAAGGTCAGCTCACCATAATACCAGCAGCTATCCCGGCTCCTGCCTGAGTTAGAGAAACAGCGGCAATAAATACGGTAAGAATAGCAGAGCGCCCCAGGACCCAAATACGCCAAGTGAAGTATAGCTGGACGATAAGTGCAATGACTCCCGCCATCAGAGGCAAGTCGATGGGATTAACGTATGGATCCGCTAAAATTTCCAGTCGGCCCCAACCGAATGCAAACCAGTGAAAGATGTCGGCACTTGATAAGGCTGTTTGTAGACACTCCAGCACGTAGAGTCCATAAACTAAGGATTATTAAAACGAAGTTTAAATACTGAAGATGCAACATTCATACCGAGAGTTTTGATTCTCCACGAGTCATTGAAGCACAAGTGGTATAGATCTGCATGCATTTTAGCGTATAGTATACAGTGGGGGAGAAGAGAGTGGGCTTACAGACTTGGACGGTGAGGATTCCCCACAATCCCCAGTTAAACATGACCCCTAACAACTAACGTTGTTCAGAAAAAAACCTCTTAATGAAGAAAGTCTGAATAAGTACCTGTGGAGCAGTTCTAAGCTATGTCTTAGCGACGCATCAAAGAAGGAGAAGATGCTAAACTCACAATAGGACAATGTCTGGGGGTATGAAAGGGGTGGCTACTGCAGAGGGATCCATTACCGTCGGGGGTCAAAGAATAAAGGAGGAGGTGGTTCTCAAAAAATCTGTAACATCTTCGAGATTTCTCTCAGCTCGATTTTATATACCGATGCTAGATACAGCTATGTGTTCGGCCCTTGTTAGCTTGATGCACATGTCTAGCATTCCCGGAACGTGTGAAGTACATACGCCAAATTAGATTTCGATGTATAGCGATGCGACAAAGAATCCAACTCGATCTCGCTCCGAGCCCTACTGGCTCCCTGTCTCATCTACCCTTAACCACTGATTAGTCCCGGTAGTGGGCAACAGGCTCGCCGGTACTCCGGAAGACGAAGGATCGGCATCGGAAGTTCTGGCAGATCACGAAATATAAGGTCCTGATTAAATTGCTGAGGGTTGCAAAGATTACGATATTGCCAACTTGAAAACATACAAATACCAGGAACCCGTTTTCGGAGCTCTGCACTCCGAGATATATACGTAGAAGGAGGACATGCGCAACAGTACATGGGAAAACCTCATAGACTGAGTCGTTCCTTTTTTCTTATCTATAATACTGATGGTCAAAGCTTCACTTGTTCATGAAGAATATCTGTTTGGATGATTCGCAGACCTCGAAATCATAATCTAAAGGACCCTTCAGATTGGAACGGTTAAACAACTACGATAACTCGGAACTACTCAGCTGAGAGAGGTTATCATTAAATTCGGTAGACTTGGCGAGCCTGAATGTCAGGACAAGGCGGATGTGAAATCCTTCTTTTTTGGGGCTGTTTGGAGAAGAAGGTCGTGCATATTTGCGCCACTGATCCACGAGACGCCTTACAGAAGTTGTTGCACTTAGATTGTGGCGTCGATACGAGCCGGAACCGTTCCATTAAAAATAGATGGAATGAATGTTCGAATGCCGAATAGCTGAGGATTCGAACCGACACTCCAAAGGGGTCCTATAAATGGCACTTCCCAGCAATATGGTGAACCTCAGATGCTAGGAGCCATGCTTTTATTGTAGAAGGAATGCATAAACTGTCATAAAACATTGCGGACTCTAGAGGTCCTGGGATTGAGTCGTAAACTTGAATGACCTCGAGATCGCGGTTCATGAAAGTACCCCCAGCAAAATATCCTTGCAGCAATGTAAAATGTAGTGGAACCGATCGTTTTACGGTCCGATGGGTGTTTCAGGAAATTTTGCGAAGCGAAATTCAGTGGTTTTGAGAGATTCAGAGGTTGGCACGCAGAAACCCTGGAAACCCGTGTTGTGCTTCGCGGAGTGCCCTGGACTGAAGCAGCCAGGTACTGAGAAGTATTTGCAAACCCCAAGGGTTATCAGCCGTGTGAGCCTCTAGAATATTACAACTTTTAAGGTACACAAGCGAAAAAGCTCCCCCGAGTAGCCGAGCGCGAACCCGATCAAATATAGAAATAGAAATAGATGTCGTGTCCTCTCAGAGATGGCGTCCACGAGTTCAAATAGAAGGTCCAAGCTGTTAAGTTTAGAGGTAAGCGATTATATTGATTTCCATATCATTGCGAAGAACCTTTGGAAGATGTTCGGCTAGGTTTCTGATTTGAGGTTTGTTCGAACCTCAGGGAATAATTTGAAATCCTGAAGTTTCGTGTGGATTTTATTCAGGAACCAGTGGTTGTTGTTGAATATCCAGTGAAAGTAGGGATGTCCCCGCCAAAAGCAACTGAGAAGTACGTGATAAAGAGAGGGAGTCAGGTCATTGAACAAGTATTGATGGTAATGGACAGGTTATGGACTCGAATTGTGAACAACTAATTGGCGGCATCAACCGGTCGGGAATTCGATCGCAGCTCAAAATTGCTTCGGCGGCTCAAACCGCCGGCAAACAGCTTCCATCAGGATTACAGCACCAGGTTCGGACCAGGAACTGCCTTCTTCAACCAAACGACTAGCGAACCTGACAGAAATAGAACAAACAACATCCCATCACCAGCCACCAAAAAAAGACCATCAGCAGCAGCAATAGCGCTCAAGCTCGCCCACTTTATCCTCCTATGTACCTATCTCGCGACTTCAAGTGTGCGAAAGATCATTGTCTGCTCAAATTCATGCAGGATCGCATACCGGATAAACCGCGCGAAGATGCGGATACGTCTAGGGGATGAGGATATCCATCAAGAACTGGTTGGATAAACTCATCTTTCTTCTGGTCTACCACGCGATTCGAAGTGGTACGAAATGCTCCCAATTCTTGCCCTTGCTCTCGCCGCCGTTGTCTATGTCTACGTCCGGAATCGCAAAGCGTCGAATCTACCTCTGCCTCCTGGTCCCAAAAAGTTACCTGTTCTAGGCAACATTTTGGACTTACCCACAAGTTTTGAATGGGAGACGTACGAAGAGTGGGGGAAGAAGTATAGTAAGTCATTCAATAAGTTTATCTGCGAGCATTTTCTCATATCAGCTGCTTTGCTAGACTCGGACATACTCCATTTGAACGCAGCAGGCATTAATCTCATTGTTTTGAATTCAATCAAAGTCACCAACGACCTGCTGGACAAGCGGTCTGCTATTTACTCAGGTAGACCTGGTGGCGTTATGGTATTGGAACTGTCAGTTTCACTATTTCCGCTATCCTATTTATTGATATGCTAATACTTCGATCACACAGAGTTGGATGGAACTGGTTGTTTTTGACGATGGGTTACGGGGATGCATGGAAGGAACGTCGACGTCTATTTACGCGTCATTTCCATTCGTCGGGTACCAGTGTCCATAGACCACGCGAAACTCTATTCGTTCGCAGGCTTCTAGCTCAACTCCTCGATGGCCCAAGCAAGGGGCTGGAATTAACCAGGGAGTAAGTTTGACAACACTCCAAAAAGTACCCAAAATGCTGATCACTTCCATTCTTTTATATTTAGAATGATCGGAGGTATCACCCTCTCTCTTGCCTACGGCATCAACATTCGACCCTCGAACGACCCCTTCATCGAACTTGCTGAGCATGCTATTACTGGCCTTGCTGAGTCTGCTACTCCTGGACTATTTCTTGTAGATGCATTACCGTTCCTGAAGTACATACCCGAAGGTATTCCCGGTGCTGGATTCCAGAAAAAGGCACGACAATGGAGGGAATTACAGCAGCGATTCCGTACTGAACCATTTGAACGAACTGTCAAGGATATGGCAAGTATTCTCTTCTGTATGATTCTCGGAATTTAAAAAAATCTAATCGGACATTGATAGGCCGATGGCACAGCGCAACCATCTTTCGTGTCAGAGGCACTCGACGCATTAGAAGGCGTACCAGATGCAAAACGTCGACGAGAAGTCATCAGGGACACAGCTGGAATGTTCTTCGCAGGTACCGCATTTCTCCATGTTCTACCCTTTGTCATCAACTGAATTCGTTTACAGGTGGTTCGGATACCACCGTCTCCGCTATTCACACCTTCATCCTAGCTATGCTTCGCTTCCCGGAAATCCAAGCAAAAGCGCAGGAAGAACTCGATCGTGTGGTTACGGCAAGCCGACTCCCAGAATATGCTGATGAGGTTGACCTACCTTATGTGTCCGCAATCGTTAAGGAAGTTCTTCGGTATGTGCTTTTATGCTATTCCCTTCTGAAAAGAAAATAATAGTACCCAAGCTGGAGGCCAGTTACCCCATTCCGTAGGTCCTTTATCTCACCTTCCATAAACATATGCTGATAGATCGTATCATTCACAAAGCCTTCCCACATCTCCTGATCGAAGATGATGTGTATGACGGGTATCACATTCCCAAAGGATCGATCATCCTCGCAAATTCATGGTCAGTGACCTCAATAAGTATATCTTCTTGGTTGAATTTACAGTTATCTAGGGCTATGCTTCGAAACGAGGAAGATTATCCAGATCCTGATGCATTCAAGCCTGAGAGATTCTTGAAAGACGGCAAGCTCGATCCTTCAGTGAGGGATCCAACTACGATGGCGTTTGGTTTCGGTAGACGGTTTGTTGTTTATTTTTTAAATCACAAAATAGGGCTGAAGCTGTCATATACAGTGAATGTCCTGGTAAAGCCATGGCGTTGGCCAGTCTTTGGCTGACTGCAGCATCCATACTTCATACATTCGAAATCGTGAAACCTCTCGACAAGGATGGCAATCCTATTGAGCCTGATATGAAGTACAGCTCTTCTCTAGTTTGGTATGCTGTTTCGTTTCTGCTCAACAATTGTGATGATTTCTGATTGAACCCCCAGCCATCCCATCCCATTCAAGTGCATTATTAAACCGAGGTCGCAGGAAGCAGAGCGACTCGTCAGAGCCGTCGCTGACAACACTCATTAATTATCTACACTCCTTCGTTAGTTATTCGTCTTTCATTCAGTAGCATACATTTTTTCCACATTTCATAGTTTACAACACTTGACTCTCGATTAGCGCAACCCAAAACCTTGGATACAAAGAGCAAAACATTATCCCTGATCGTCAAAGGGATAATCTCTCGGTTGCTCATGGCAAGCAACTCAAAATACTCGGGCCGTCGCATTCCGCACCTACTCTCATGCTCAAGAAATGACACTATGCCTTATAATTACTCCAGATACAGCGTATGGATGCATGAAAATCAATATCTTCAGTATCCCGAATTAAACTACACTATCTCCTTTCTTTAGACGCCATAAGAGCCCACTTGCACGGATATGGGCCAACTCCTCCCGACGTTGTGATCTGTACCGATGTGAGAGGTATAACGTCGCTATAAATTTATCGATTAGAAGCACTTCGAATTGCGCACGAGATCCACGTACTAAGTTGCAGGATACACGAAGCAGCAAATAGTGCAATGAATAATCCTACGAACAACTCCAGACTTACCATGCCTTGACATGTACAATCCACGTCCGTTTCCTCAGACCCTTGTTCATCGCCGTTGCAAACATTTTGAGCTAGATCCGTTCCTGCATCTTTGGAATTTGGCCCGTACAGTAGATACAGAGAGAGTACTCCGGACCCGATACTGAGAAGAAGTTGACCTAAGGAGCAACAGATGAACAAGTTGCAGAGCTTAATACTTCTTGCGATTGCTGCATAGATTCTGAGCGAGATAAGTAGAAGTATTGGGCAAGAAATAAATTAATATACCCCAGAAGAGCGATTAAGGAGGCAATGCTGAATGCAGCCACATGTAAGATGACGGTGATACGTTCAATGTCGTCGGACAACTTTCGAAAACCTACAGAAGTTTTTAGAATGATGAGTGTTGCTCAATTGCGATGTTTTCAAGATACGCACTTGTACTATGCGCCAGACTGGCTCCCAAAGCGGCAAATGCTGAGGCTACCAGAAACAGCAGTGCCGAACAACTCAGAAGGCCATATCGAACAGGAATGCACAAGAAATGTCGCGTCTTTATGTCCGTGTCGTCCTTTTCATATAGAGCAGAGCTTGATCCAGAGCTAATACTATGCGTGTCGATTGACATTGTAATTCTTTACTTGAGGAATGGCGAATAGGACGAGGCTGCCAGAGCCAAATTGTGATTCGAACAAGGGCCTGCCTGTCCTGGAATTAGGAGCCTACCGAGGAGGACGTCCGGGATCGAGGTCAACAAAGTTTCGTCGCTGAATTTATAGTGAATTTCAATTCGGCCATCTACATCACGTCAACACTGCTGATCCGGGAATGGGGAAATCAGTTGCCATGCCGCTTTGGACCATTCTCATGCATGTAAATTGATGGGGGTGAAATAGTAAGTATCTAAAAATAGGCCATACGCGCTGCTTGGCTTCCTCGTCACATCCAAACACCAGAACAATGCGACCCGCGTTTCTGGACCGCGTTTCTCCCTGATCTTTCATTATGCGCCTCGTTCTTTCTCGCCCACCAAAAGCTGTTATATCCATTCCGTATGAACTTTAATCAACCGACACATCCAGGCTATGAACAATTTACGCAGGAATTGTCGTCGCTGATCTCGCTATATCCCCCACCATTTATCTATGTTAACGACGTACAGTCTTATCGAACAACGACATCTGTAATTGATGACATCCTTGAAGATCTCTCTGAGAGGCCACCAAGTTTGGAGAGTCCAACAAAGATCTACCATGCACGAATTGATGGCGTCGCGTCGTTTTTAGCACAACATTTTCTATGATTCGGTGCTCAACTCGCTGGGCGGTTGGGAACTAAAGTGGGAAGAAGGGTGTGCAAGCTCGCAGTGGGGACTGGACAGAGAAGGAGATGACGGGACGCGGTGGAACGAGAACCTCGATTCATTTTTGCACGGACTGAGAGCTTTGCACACTCAATTGTGTAAGCTAGGAGTAGAGGTGGCTGCTGAGGGGACTGAGAGTTACGAGGGCATATGTTTTGTCATTGTCGTTAAACAGGCCGAAATACTAAAAGATGCGCTGCTTGAGTTGATGGCTCCATTGCCATGTCTAGGCGAAATGGTGAGTGACTTACTATCTTGTATCTAAAGCATTCTTATGAGGTGAGAAGGCACAGCTTATCATTTGTGTAGTTTTTATCTCTCAGGTGCGACGGAAGGACATCAAGCCGCCACTTGGAGCCGCCCCGGAGCCGTACTTCATGGATATCGGTTCCCCAACGAAAGAACGTAAGTACCAGCTTCATTTATCTAAGACCTTCCAAATGATAGCTTAGTGTAGACATCGTAAAACACCTTCTCTCCCAATTCAGCACCCTCTCGACCACTGATGCGTCATCATCTTCTCAAAGTATCACACCATACCACCCCTCACTCCTCCCTCTGTACAGACACTTCACCAGCGTCCTCTGCGATGTCTGCTTCCCTTTTACCCATGACCCACAAGATCTCGCCTATATAGCTGTAGCAAGCTGGCCTGGGTACGCTAAGCCGGTGCTAGACGAGCACCGACGCTACCTCGCAGCTAAAGCTAACGAGATGGATCTCGATGTCGATGGGGAGCTAGAAGATGGCGAGGAGGAGCAAGAAAGGAGGCGACAAGATGCCCTCGCCCTCAAACCTCCCGGGGAAGATACGCGCATGCGCCTCACGCGACTGTTCAACCCCTCTCTGAGCGCTGCATTGGAGGTTCTTCTTCCGCGTTTGAGCAATGCTGCAGAGTGGGCTGCACTGAACGAACCTCCTCCCGATCTATTAGCGATGCCTCATGGACCGCCACTACGTCCCGTAATACCTGCGGCCGCTGCTCCGAGTGACATAACTACTGGAACTGCAAATGCACCAGTGGGAACGAATTCAGCGCTCATGACGATGGGCACACTGCCGCGAATGGCGCGATTCCTGCTTGTGGCTGCCTTCCTCGCCTCTATGAACCCCGCCAAGTCGGATCTACGCATGTTTGGAAGGGGTTTAGATGAGAAGAAGAGAAAGCAGAGACGACAGGTCGCGAGGATTAAGAGTAAAGCTGCTGCCAAGGTTCGCTTCTCTTATAACTGTTCGCGTTTTATGATGTTAAGAGTACTCTTAGATCCCGCAACGTCTATTAGGCCCAGCTCCTTTCCCGCTCGACCGTCTGCTCGCCATACTTGGAGCGTTGTTGGAGGAGAACGATGCTGAAACGCGTTTACCAGCCCCGGAGTTCACCATACCTGGAGAATACACAGATATGGAGATCGCGCGGGTGGGTGTATTGGGTTTGGTGTGTTCCGTTCAGCTTTGAATTCCGTCCATTTCCACTGACTTGCCCTTACATATAGATTAACCAACTTACATCCATGCGTCTCCTCTTCCGCACTTCACCGGTTGACCGACTGGATGGACCTCCAATGTACAAATGTTCAGTAGGATATGACTCTGTGTTAGGTTTGGCTAGGGGATTGAAGATTCCTCTGAACGATTTGCTATGGGATCCAGTATAGAAACCAAACTCGTCTATCCTCCATAACTTGGGCTCTGAAGTTATTAAATAATGCCTTATAACGATCATGATACATAGATGTTGATATATGTGAAAGGTTATCTGTATTTTAAAGTATAGAATGGCGAAATGGAATGCGACATGAGATGAAGTCAAATCGATACATTGTCCAACTTTGGTGAATTGAGTAACGAGTTACTGAGACGTTTCCAGCATAACCCAGTATGACCAAGGTGGTTTTGAGTAGAATGAATCCTGAGGGGAGATATAATCTTCATCGTATTATTAAGCTAGACCTAAATGACACTTAATGCACATGCCACACTTACTCGATGCGAATTGGTTTGATAACGCTGACTTTGATTCTATATGACGAAACTTCTTAATTTGAGAAAATAGATTAAGTAAATAACTGTAGAGATCGGCGCAGTGAAACGTTTACTCACAGCTATATATAGCTCAATCTCTTTTTGAGCTCGTGCTATTAGGTCGTCATGTTTTTGAACAAAGTCTGCCAGACGAATTAGATGAATTTTATGTTTCTGAGACAGAAATTCTTGAATGACATGAAAGTAATGTTCATGGCTGGCCACAGCTTTGGCCCTCCTCAACGTCGAAATAAGTATTTCCAAAAAGATACGAATGAACGGGCAAGTCTCCAAGCTATCTGCTTTGATATTCCTTTGTTTAATAATATCAGCAACAACTTCTGATTGTCATTTGATTTCTAAGACATACTGGCGAACTGGGAAGGATGATTGGATTTTTCTATCCTTTTCGTACATTATGCAAGATGGAAAGAGTTCAATGATTGCATGGGTGATCATCATACTATCACCAAAGTCTTCTATCGCAATATGTACACTTTCCGTATCGGTACTCTTGGCGGCAAATCGATAAATCCATCTTGCCATTCCGAAATTGGAAAAAGTTTGCTGGAGTCTTTTTAAGGCTACATGGCTTGAAGAGAACCGTTTTTCACTGGCTTTTCTTCTGCCGTTCTCTTCTCCTGGACAGAGAAAAGAGAGCTCTTTCCCAATCGCATCCCATAATTTGGTAAAGTATTGTAAATCGTCCTCGAAAGTGAAACCTGCTTCAGCTCTGGCAAAGAGTATGTCAACATATAGCTGGGAACATGCGCAGTTTGCCATAGTTTTTAATTCCTCTAGATAAAAGCAATCGAGAGCCGTCGAGAGGGAATTATAGAGACAAAGAACTTTTACGTCTGATTGGTGACAGGGTGACATCCATGCAAGGAGCGTGTCATTTATAGCTGTTCGAATGCCGTAAATATCTCCGTCACTCGCTACACCATACCTAGTACAGACTGCCCTAATCGTCGCTTTAAAATCTGTTTTGAGGAGCTCATCCAGTAGCTCTGGTGTTAATTTGGCGTGAGAAAGATTCGCAAAAAGTCGAGTTTGTGTATAATGGATGATTTCCATGTCTGTAATTTCCAAGAAATTCATATGGATACTCTCAAACCTACGAAGTATACGAAACCACGCACCAGATGATGTCGTGCATTGCCTCAGACAACATGCAGCCAGATCGGCATAAACTAATCCTAAATCAACGAAGAAGGTTTGCGAGCGAGAGCGATCCAAGAGAAATTCGGAAAATGACGCATGAGGGATGTTAATTGGCACACTTGATGAGGCATCTGCTGGCAAGCTCAAGACAGAATGCAAGTCAGTTAGCAACATATATACCATTCCAGGCCTAAAGGTTAAAAGTTTATCCAGAAATTGGGTAGACCACGGATGAAGCGCCAAGGTGTGGAGGCGCTTTTGCGTTGATTTGGTGATGATAGTATGCATATCAGCAACTCCACTGTCCGGTTCATTGCGTGAGCGGGGGTTGTCCTTAGACGAAGAGGATGTTAATGATGGCGCAACCAAAATCCCAAGTATACGTAGTGCACCCGGATCTTGAATAGTTGAAAGAATATACCGATATAATTGATCAAGTTGAACGTAAGGCATATGATTGTTTTGAAGAGATATTCCTAATACAACTGAAAGTCGTTCTATTGGATGATGACGACTGTCGGTGATATACTTTATCACTGTCGCGGCATAGATGAATTGGCCTGATGCTCTTGTTACGAGAGCCTGGATATCGCTATTAGATGGCCACGATTTTGGAATGACTGATTTTAATGTGTGTCGCTGCTTCATCTCGGAGAACTTGCTTCGAAGAAATATTTCTATATCGTGATCAGGGCTGAAATTATCGTCCAGTGTGATAGTTATGGACGTTTGGTGAAGCTCTGTGTGATAAAAGATATTCCGAATTTCAGTTTCTGGCCGACTGCATATCAGAAAACAGATCGGTAGATGATAACGGAGTAATGCCGATGATATGAGCTCCAGAATATGGGATTGGGTTTCAGGGTTATGACATTCATCCAAACCATCAATTATAATGAGGTCTGCTGTAGTGCCAGTATGGTCTTGAGTACTTTCTGCACTTTGCAAAGGCCGAATTATCAGAACATCCATCTGTGTTTCGAGTGACAGTGAGAATATTGAGGGCTCCACTTCAATAGCGTCTTCAATGTAAGGTCGAGCACTCGGGATGGATAGAGCAAGCTGATAAGCGATAGTTGGAAACAGATATGTCGCATCAGTACGACGAGCTGCGGTACGAGAGAAGAAGAACGAAGCTGCCAATCTCTTTCTCCGGTGACAATCTTCTGCTAGTGTTTGCGCGATTGCCGACTTCCCAACACCAGCTAGACCATTCAGCCATATGACACCTTCCGTGCGGTTGATATCGTCTACCCAGCTGATAATACGTCTTTGAACAGCTTGACGGGTACTAGGGTGGCATTTGGGCGCATTGAAACGCTCACTCGAGTTATGAAATGCGCCAGGTGCTATTGATTCTTGCAAAGCTTCAAATGCTGGTCCAAAATTGAGGTCATGTACGATAGCAAAATATGTTCAAGGAGCACCTGGTTTCCCAGCTTGGTCATAGAACGAACTGTTTTGAATCACAAAATGGTGTGCATTCGCAAATGGCGGCATCCAATATCTATCACGATGTATCGGGAAAGCAAGTTTAATCTGATTAAGCGGTGGGAGGTGTTTTAGTACGTGTAGATAAGGATGAGTTGGAGTAGCAGGCAGTCTGGCAGACCAGTAGAACGGAGATTTTTGCTGGCAGTAGGCAGGACATAAGTGCTACCTGAGTGCTGCACAGCATGACAAGCACTTGATGAGAATGGCAATGTCCGTGAACTAAATTGGTTCAGTGGGCGCTTCAGGTGGAACATAGGGGAGTCCTGAAACCAAGATTACATCCTCAAGTAAAGAATTTGGAAGATTCAATAAGAGAGAATAAGAAGTGTAATGATGTTTGAGCCCCGGATAATCAAAACTACAGAGTACTATATATTTTCAAACGTCGCTGATAAGTAGTATAAATGTCAGTATCAGCGCTCCAAAGCCCGATGAGGTTTTAATGGTATGTACCTTGAAATATTTTCGTTCGGCACATGTAATGACGTTGTCACAATTCCTTTTCACAAGTAGAGATTTTTCAAAGCCAAAAGCCGGCGCATGTTAACGTGCGTTCTAGTGTGTTCAACAGGTGCCACTAGGGTTATGTGAAAGCTATTTGGGCAGACGTCATACACGTGGCCGGAAGCGAGCTTTCCCATAAATACGCGTCCGAAAGCGGAGTCGACGCGAACTACTCTTTGATTAACACGCATAACAAAGCCGTAATCATCTACATCTCCTACCATGGGTTTAACAGACAATATCGTCGTGAAAGACTTCATGTTCTGCGCAGAACACGGAGATGAGTACTGCCACAAATGTTGCTGCGACCACCGAATGGGAAATAACGTCAGAATCGAGGATGAACTAGGTGATATGTCGGAGTTCTTTGAGTTTGAGGTTGAGGTGAGTGTCCTTCGTCCATCCCCTGGTTGTTTCTTGGTTAAATTCATTCCGCAGGAGCGGCAACCCATCAACGCTTACGCACATGGAGCTGTGGTGGCGGTCCAAACAGAGGAGTCATACGAGTGTGAAAGCCATCGAAAAGTGGACTGTGAGAAATGCTTTGACTGGGTGGCCATCATCAAAAAGGAGGCAGAGACGATTGAAGAGGAGGGTCGGTGGCCTACAGCGAGAAGAAGTTGGACAGTGGGCGCAGTGGATGTTGGTGTTGAGGCGTAGGGTGGCAACACATGGGTCGGCAAATCGGAAATTACCTTAAACACAATCATTTTACTATACACCATCCAATTATTATTCAACTCGAACATTTGAGGTTGTTGAAGTATTTGAACGCGTTCATCGCGTCGGCGGCGCCATCATGGACGTTGAAGGAAGAAATAATTTTGTTGTTGTCTATTATGCAACATCGTCACCCTCGCACATGTGGATGACGGACCTCATCGCCAACGTCAATGTCCGCCGAGGACCCTTCGACTTCGTATGCTGAATATAAGTGGGTTCCGCCACAATATGATATCTCGAAGTCGCCATGCATTGAAACTACACTAGGCCTTGCTTCAGATCCTGAATCTCCGGAGAATTTTGCCAGGAGCGCCAAATGGTAGGTCTTGAATATGACTCAATATGAGCAACTCATTTGCTTTATCGGTTCTATTTTACGATATGTTAACCGCAACTACCATGTTTTAATCTCTTGATATACGTGATTTGGAACTTTAACTGAACAACAGTTTATCGTAGGTCACCAGATGGATCAGTACTCCTTGCGCATTGCGAAAACCGAACGTTTCAGTTCTTTGACATGTAAGTATTGTTTTGAACGCGTAATTGTATGTACTGAAGCAGCATATAGACCCTCCATTGATCAAGGCTCAAGTGTGTACTATCTATTGATTCAATCCGGCGCGTCTGACTCTCCTTTTGATTTCCAGAAGGCCCGTCAACTCTCCAACCCATTCGCACTTTTCATCAACCTGCCCCAATTCTCGACTTCCTCTGGTACCCAACCGCTACACCACGAGATCCGGCCTCTTTTTGCTTCATATCGTCAGTGAGAGAATGCCCAGTAAAACTGTTAGATGCGTCGGATGGACGGGTGAGTGCTCTACTCATATTGTACTGAACAATGCGTTCTGAAGATTCTATGCTCGTTTAACAGCTACGTGCCTCGTATAGGATAGTCGATCATAGAGAACGGCAAATAGCACCACACAGCCTTGCGTTTAATCTGACTGCTGATAAGTAAGTTCAATCACCCGCCTCGAATTCTTGTTATTGATGAGATACCAATGCAGATTGTATTGCGGCTTCGAAGACGCTATCGAAGTATTCGACGTCTCTCGCCCAGGAGAAGGAACACGGCTACCCACCACTCCTTCGAAGAAGAGCAAAGATGGGCTGAAAGGTCGGTTTCATCTGCGACTCTCGCCAAGATCTGTTAACTAGTCGTTCTCCTGATGTAGGCATAATCTCGGCGCTTTCTTTCTCGCCTTCATATGGGTCCGATGGATTCTACGCCGCTGGATGTCTTTCTCCTACACCTTCTAACATTGCCATCTTCACTGAAGCACAGGGGGAAGTTCCCGTTATGTTCGTTGGTGGTGGGCCGAGGGCCGGTGTTACACAGGTCTGGGTGCCGTCCTCTCATGTCCGAAACTTAGTTTAACACCTCACTTTGTGCAGATTCAATTTAACCCTACCCAGCCACACATGATGTACGCTGCCTTCAGGCGCACGGGAGCAGTATACAGCTGGGACCTTCGTGCTGCTGTCGATAAACCGCTGAAAATCTACCAGGCTTATCCGTTATCCGTACATAATGGATTAGGGTCAGGTCAGGGCCCAGAAACGAATCAGAAAATGCGTTTTGATATCGATATCGTGGGTCAGCGACTGGGAATAGGAGATCAGGTTAGACTCTTTCCTTTACTGCGTTCTTATCGACTAACAATATCTATAACAGAAGGGTAACATATCATTGTTCGACATCAGCACCCCTTCTACAGGAGTAGATGACCCAGTGGCTCATTTGCTCAATCCATTAAACCCGCTCTACTCAGACGGGGTCGTAGAGGAGGTTGCGCCTTCTTTGAAGTTTAATGCACATAAAGGTACGTGAGTTTCCATATCACCTCCATTGTATTACTTAACATCTATCAAATAAAGACGCAGTCGGTTCAATAGCATTCCATCCTCTCCGTCCCATAATAGCATCTGTCTCTGGCTCGCGTCATTTCTTACCAGAAGCGGATAGTGATCACTCAGAGGATGATGATAGTGATAGTGATGATGACATCGATACTCAGGAACTCATGCGGCGAAAGAGGCCTGTTACGCGTCTGCGGATAAAACCGCATCCTGTAACGCTGGATTCATCCATCAAGATCTGGAATTGCGATGCCCCCACTTCGACTGACGGACCAGTTGCTAAAATCACTGAGAACGAGAGCATGGCAGTATAGAACCGGCATAATGTACATTCCTCAACAGCCTTGGGCCTCCGATATATTATCTTATGGGCAGCATCTCCGGGGTCTCTTCTTCACGGGAGCATCCTAGACCCACACCATAGTGGGCTATGTTCACCACTGTCGGGTAGCAATTTAACCATCACCTAAAACTATGAGTATAAGACCGGCAGAGCATTTCATACAATCTATATCCCTAAATAGCATAAAAAACCCCTCCTAAATCCCTATAAACACTCCAGAGTGTCTAAGTCGTCGATCAGTTGACCTCAATGGGGTGTCCACGAGTCTCACCCATCCCCTGTACCCTTGTTCCAACGAATACTTTCGTTGATGGTGAGGACACCTCCTCAAAGACCTGCAACTGAGCTCGCACTCTACCCTCCAGTATCACTGCATCGGCAGAAAACTTAGCCAAGCCTTCCGGCACCTTGTCCAATGCAATTCCTTCCTCCACTGAAGCAAGGTCGAAGGCGGTTTCTGCCTCGGCAGTGTGGCCGCTCGAAGAGAAGTAGTGCGGTTCAGGTCGTGTCTCCACTTGCAGCTGGAACGCGCCTGAGAGGTCCTCCTCTCCTTCCAGATTTCTCAATCCATCTAGTAGGTCTGGTGGCAGGGTCACAATGTCGGCTCCGCCCCTTGGTCCTGCACGACCTAGCTGGATAATCTCCTCTGGTTTGCGGAAACCAGCAGCCATCACCTCGGTTTTGTAACCATATGCAGTGTACGCTGCTCTAATATGGTGGACCAGAATAATTCCTGGATGTTCAGAGAGCGGTTGTTCGTGAAACTCTTCTGAGATTCCATCCCTGATAGCTCGTGCAGCCCACCAGTCCTTGACGCGCCCTACGAAGGGTGAGATAACTGCCACTCCAGCCTGTGCACATGCGATGGCTTGCGAGAGACTGAATATGAGTGTAAGGTTGGTGTGGATGGGGTTCACAGATGTTTCGAGTGTGTGTGCAGCGCGAATTCCTGCATATGTTGCGGGAATCTTGACGAGCACTCGCGAGCGTGGGATAGAGCACTCTTCGAAGAGGGCGATAAGACTCTTTCCCTGAATGTCGACTCTATGATCAGCAGTCGTTCCCAGGCGCAGTTTTAAATACAGCGCTGAGTTATGAGAGCTCACCTTCTTGACAATGGCGTCATAATCATACCCTAGACGAGGATCTACCGACACCGACACCCGTCCGGGTATAATGTTTAGGATTTGCACGCCGACTTGGACAAGCTATAAAGTTTTGTTAGTCCACGTGGATGAAGTCATTGAAAGAGGGAGGCAATAGTCGGAAATTAACTGCCTTCGGGCGGAACGACTCCCGCCCTGGCAGAATATCTTTGTAGTAGAACTCACCAGAAAATCCAATACTAAGTCTGTCTTCTCCTCGATAGTTCCTCCCGGCAGACGTTGTTGAGCATATCGAATAGCCTCGTCGAAGAGATGGGCGTATTCTGGCTTAGCTACAGCTGTAGCAACGAGCGAAGGGTTTGTCGTAGCATCAACCGGGTTGAATTCGCCAATTTCTTTGTAGAGCAGAAGTCAAAAATTGGCGGAAGAGGCGTCTCGTTGATCAGCAAATTGAATTGGGACATGATGTGAAAGACGCACTAAGATATTCAGCGCCATCTGATGCGATAGTAATTCCAGAACGGCGCACAGATTCAAGAGCAGTCGGGTTGGACATGGTATGGTCGTAGACAGGACTCGGATCTGGTGTGGCGAGTTCCCCTTTGTCAGATCAATTTGAAGCTTCCGCTGATAGCTTTTGTCATCTTGGCTTCATACTGGTTTACAAATGCGATATATAAGTCTTCTAGAAACGGTCGACCGTGCTTAGAGATGGCAGTCGGCCGTTGAGTGGTAAAGCGGTGAACGATGGCGAGTTCTGCATTCTTCATGACGCAATTGTACGCATGGATTTCGTGAACATCGAGGACTATTTTCAATTTTCACAAGCTCGCATTGGATGGTCTAATCCATTGGACGATGATAGTCTCCTGCTTGGGATACGATCGGGTGGTCTCCCCGACGACCGTGCGTGTCTTACGGAAGATTGGAGATAAGACAAGATTGATCTTCACGTGACTCCTGACGCGTCTAATTAAATAAGTAAGACGCGTCGCATACAAAGTTTCGACACAATAACAGCCATTCATTGATCCAATAGCATGTCCAAACATTCACCAAAAATAGGTATTCATAAAATCAAGGCTGAATTGCTTTATACCAACCAGATGATTAGAGGCAGCTGGTGTCGGCTAGTAGTAGAATTGTAAGTTCTCATTACATATGCAATTTGAAAGGTTACCCACAACTAGGTTGAATGGTGAAAGGAGCACTTTGAGCGATGGCTCCGGTGCTATCCTTAAGAAGAAGGCCAACGGAAGTGCCTAATGCAGAATGTAAGGTTGAGTGGGACATCAAATAGAAATCAAATACTGACCAGCGGGCTCGTTAACAACCCAAGTGAATGAGTGACCTGGCTGAGCACCAAAATTTCTCAATGCGGGACCAGATGGGTTATTTCCGGGAACGACTCTGTGGGAGGATTTGATTAAATAATTAGCAGAATTAAATGAAGCTTTCAACTCACTCCTAAAAGGCACGGATTGATCATTTAGAACGACCACCAACTTTGAAGAATCAAGATGTAGAAATTTTCACTCACTAGGAAGAAGGGAGCTAGATATGAAAACTATTAGCCAACCGTACCTTAAAAATATTATTAAACACCCACCGTATCCTCCAGACCAAGTGATTAACAGCGGCTTGCAAACGACTGCACTGACTCTGAGTAACGAATAATATGAGATCCGATGGAAAGAACGGCAAGAAATACATACGGAGTGTTAATGATCAACGCAGCAGAAGCTCCGGAGATAGCCAAGGCGAGAGCAGCGAGAGTGAACTTCATGTTGATAAGATGGTTAAGGAGGATTGAGACTCAGTAATAAACTGGAGAGATGAGGATCCAATTATTGCTTTATATACTCTGAATTTACGGCGTCTAATCCATCATGATTTAATAGATATCCAAAGCTCATATGATCTATTTCAGAACACGCGGCGATATCCACCGGCGTGCGACCCAAGGAGCAAAGCTCTCCAGGGCCCGCTATATCTGATGCACCGACTGACATCATACAAGGTGGAAATACCAGAACGTGTTCAGTTAGCGAATCTGATCATGGTTAAATATCAAATCTCAGTCCCCAGTACTGGTGTTTTTCATATTGCCATTTGTAAAACTTGCGATTGAGGGAAAACGTTGGAGTCAATGAAGGCTGGGGTCGAAGACATGAGGGAATATTCATGATTACTATCGTCTAGTTTTCACATCGGCTACACAGCTAGTGGGAAGTCTAATTAATGGTATGACATGCATTTGTTCCGAAGTCAGTAAGTGCCATAACTTTAACAACACGACCCGCCGGCAAGAATAGAAACATATAGAAGTACTGATGAAGGTTGATCTAATCAGCATCACGCATGGATAAAGTGGGGATAAAGGGGCAGTGTTGTTGTTTTAATAGTGGTTTTGCGAGAGTACAGAAGTCCGAGAAGACCACTGTGCAGCGCTCTATAGGAACGTTTGCTCTTAAATATTGATTCCAGGGTTTAAAGTCTTACGCAACAGTGAAGTAGATTATAAGTAAGTAGGCCGAGAGAACAACCCGGAGAGGACGGCTGAGCATTACGGTATTTCGTGCGATCGATGAGATGGGAGGAATAGCATTAATTTATGCGAGTTGGAACGATCAAGGTCCGTCCGAGAACATTGAACACGACGTTATAATAAAAATGGCTATTTATTCTAAACGCATTTTACAACGATTGAACACTTGTATTTATGTAGAGTTATTTTCTCAGGAAGCGTTCCCTGCATAAACTACAGCGTTGGCATCATTCGAAGTCAGATATGGTCCAGATAATTATTTACATCCCAACACAGCTGACATTAGCTTACAAAAGTCGTGGTCAATAAATTTGTTTACTAAAGCGTCGATATGCTTACCGCTGGTTTGCACGGTGAAAGAAGCTGATTGTGCAATATGGCCCACATTGTCTCGAATGATAAGTTCGATGGAAGTGCCTGAGTTTGGGTAAAGAGAATCAGCACAGAACGGTAACATTAAAACATATAGCGTTGTTATCGTACGGACCAGCAGGTTGGTTCACAATCCATGTAGTGAACGTATTTTGTTTCTGGCCCAGATTAGCTAAGGGGGCAGCAGATGGCTGATTCCCTGGGACTACTCTAGAATTAATTGGTAGTGAGGTTTTCCAAAAGAAAAGCGAGAATAACTCACTGCTAAAGGTGAAATGATGGCCTCTGCTTAGTCGTTCTCTTTCAAAATTCATTATTAACATACTATAAAGTATGGAGTTAGATTTACTCATTAGTCAATCAAATGATTTTGGGTCGAGAGTATTTCAGAGCCGCACAAGTTCCACCAGACCAAGTAATAAGCAACTCCTGGCAGACAGAAGCAGAGGGGCTTTTGAAAGGAAGCTAAGGAAATGGATTCTCAAATAGTTTACTGACGGCGTATTGATAGTGAGCATTTGAGCAATAGCGCTCGAGATGCAGAGAGAAATTACAGTAATCGAGAGCTTCATTTTGAGAGCGCTGTTAGTGAGAAGGGGGAAAGCGTTTGATCATTAGATAGCCTGATGCACCGAGGATTTATATCTAGCAGCTGAAGCGCTGAAGGTCAGAACGTCTACTCCCTCAATATTTCCGCTGGTCAGTCGACGTCGTCGGCACGTCTGCAGGAGTCATCAAACATTGGACAGAGAAGTGATTATCTTGCGATGGTTGGCGTATATTTGATCACGAATCTTCCCCGACGCATGCTTCAACAAAAAAAAAGTAACGCGATTTCACCTCCCTTAATCTACTCCCACTTTCTAGTGTGAGTGTAGACAGAATGATGCTTGGAGGCCACATCATCAAATAACATATGAAGGCAAAGGAATAGGAAGCTCACTACATTGCAAGAGTTTATAAACTAGAATGAGAACTGTTCGATGAAAGAGAGTAAGTATTTGTTGAGAGTCTAGATGACACTGGGTTCGATGTCGGATATTTCACGGCACAAGCATCGCAGTATAGGGAACGGTGTTGACTACTGGAGTATACATATAATGATCACCAGCCGGGGTCAGTATGTCATCTACAAGACTGCCAAGCCATTTCGAATGTCAAAAGCAGCTCGTACCCGCTGGGAAATTACAGTGTTAAATAGATGGAAAGTACAAAAATTTAAACCCTTACGACCAGTTTAGACAGTGAAAGCTGCAGAGAGCGCAATTTTGCCTGTAATATCTCGTGCTCTGATCCTGAGTGAAGGCTCAATTAAAATAACAGTGGAAACCGTCAGTATTCAATTCCACTGTAAAGGAAAAGTATATTTACCAATGAGCTTATTTACGGTCCATGTCGCGGAAATATGCTGGGATTAGATGATAGAGACGTACTTGGTTGATTAACCGATAGAATGATATGGTACGTGTGTCAGTCGAGTTTAATGGAATAAGTTACAACGGAGGACTACGCAGTCCTGAAGACCGATTGGGGTTTCTTGAATGTTCCTAACTTGGAAATATTTAAAGCATTGAGTTCTCCTGGTGCCTAAATAGATTCACATAACGGAATAAAATAAGCTACGAGAACAATCAGTAAGAGTGAAACGAAATAAGTAAGTAAGTTATAACTCACCTCAGTCAGATATGAATTGACTGAGGTGTTTCTACGCTATCTAGAGTCCTTTTATACTACGAGAAATAATAAAAGGAGTATGTAAAAAATTAGAATTAAACATACTAATCAGTTGTATCTACGTTACAGAATCCGAGTAATAAATGCGTTGCTATTTCGTCTAAATAATACGTGGGTCCAATATTAGGAATTCCGAGTGGATATTCAAGGGCGGGCGATGCGCGAGACGGTTTGTATTTCCAACATCACAGATCTACACCATTCGTAAAGGATTTTTATTTATGAAGTCGGAAAAACGGTAGGTTGGGAGTTGGGTTTGTTGGATTTGTACGCATAGGAAGACGCGTTCGAAGAAAGAGACGCCCAGTCATGTTGACTCGGGCGTCTGCTAGAGCCGGGCCGTCACTACCGAGACGTTCGAGCCTAAGGCTATGCCATCTATTACTGGAAAAGCTGCGTTCAAACATCAACTTCGATTTCTACCCTCGTTGACAGTCATTTCCCATTAACACTTATGACGCCGGGATATTCGAACTAGAATGTAAGCCAAACGAAGCTTAACTAACGCCGGCTCATCTAACATTAAACTGCCAGAAAATTAGTCATGATGCACAATTCATCTGAAGAGAATCATGTCGACGAGGTATCTCCGCCAGTGACTTCTTTGATTCCAACCATGTACAGAGACTAATGAAAATCTCAATTCACGCGTAGCCGTATTACGCCCTAAAGTGGAACGCTCGCAAACAACGACCAAGGAGCTTCAAGAAAATCTCCCTTCAAGAAGCAACAGCGTAACGCATTGCTATCTTCGCTTCTCTACCTGCCTCCTGAACTCACAACCGAGATCATGTCCGCGGTATGCAAATTTCTGGAGACAATTTATGTAAATCAAGCCCGTTGTTTCTGGGCGAGCTATTGCATAGTCCAGTCCAAAACTATGGAGTATGATCCGCATTCATAACGTAGTTCGGCGGCATGGATCACAAGCAATCATTTTACCAGTGAATAGTTTCTATGTGCTCGTAATCATGAGCTATTAATGCTTGTATACGAACTAAACTACATCCAGGAGCAACGCTACGCTTTCCGGGAGGGAGTCTTGTCAACTCTCGCCGCATATTCCATACAGTGGAACACATTGGACACTATGATAACTACTAAAAGCCTTTCCCTTCTAGAAGGGACATAGGTCATCTATCATCTCATTGCTCTCTTAGGGCGAAATATGACTGAGGCAGTCCAATGAATTCAGATATGCTCCACTACTTGAAGATGTCGTTCTGCGTCGCGGTTATCTATTTGCTCTCCCCTGGATACAGATCAAGAAGCTTTGTCTTGGCTATTATCCTGTTGATGACTACCTAACTGCTCTGCGAGAATTCATAAACATCGTCGAATGCAGATTTCAAAGCGTCGGGGAAGCCTTCGAGAAGACCCCCATGATAGAGCATCCGGACGCCATACAATCTATGTTCTTAGAATGGTTCGAACTATGTTCCGAAGAAGCTGAGCCTGTAAGCTGGATATTGGACTACCTTTCTTGTCAGTATCCATGGAGGATGACTTCATGTTACCCACTTCGTCTATCACTAGCTTTATGGCCTGTTCTTCTTGTTCACTAGCCGAAATTCATCTACGGGACATTTTGAGAGGGACGAACGGAACAGTTCATGAATTGTCTAAATGCTGTCTCTTCTCTGAAACACCTACGTTAGACAGCATCGAGATATTAGATGAAATAATTGGACATGCCGGACCCATCTTTGCCCTCATTCTCACTCCTCCCATGCCTCGACGTTTTTCATTTCCATTATCAATTGGACACATCGTTCATTGACAGTAGCTAGATGCATCTGATAGATATGTTAGATAATAGATGGAATTGCCAACCAAGTACCACGATCGACGGGTACGACGACCATAGCAGATAATTTGCTCTCGACTTAAATCTGTGTGGATAAAATCCTTTGATGAAATGTTTCTTCACTGGTTGGACTGGCGGCTGTTCACTGTCTATCGAGCTTATACCTGGTCTATTACCTCGGGCACTGAATCCTCATGAAATCTGGCGACTGGTAGCAAGCTACTTCAAACAATGGTCCGGCTTCAGCATATTTTTGCCCCCACAGTGCTACGACGACTTC
Source organism: Crucibulum laeve (assembly GCA_004379715.1). NCBI lineage: Eukaryota > Fungi > Basidiomycota > Agaricomycetes > Agaricales > Nidulariaceae > Crucibulum > Crucibulum laeve. The sequence continues at coordinate 224,053 of ML213615.1, read as the reverse complement.
AAAGGGATTTATGGCCGACTGCCTTGTCTTAGAGTCCTCAAAATCAGATTAGTTATGCCGGTTGAAGAGGGTTTCAATCTGTTCTTAGACCCTCCGTTACTTGACTGTGTTACTATTATCTATGAGGATTATGAGGATCTTAAAAACTTCACACTACCTCATGGGCAACTGAAAGTTCTCACTTGAACCATACCAATGCAGTAAGTACCGGTGCAATCCCCGAAACTCATCACTTGCGATCTACAAGTTGGGGCCAATATATTTATTGAACCTCTTGCACACAATAACACCATACTCAATCATCACGAGAGTCTTTCACTTTTTCTAGAAGATGGCTCATGCAATTGATCTTTGAATTCATCACCGCTCCAAAACTTCTGTGACATTACCAGATTTTTACGCTGCCCCCCTTTCCAACGTCGCTCATTTCTTAAAACACTCATCTTTCCCAGTGCAAGAAATGTTTTCTTAGCAGTGATAAATGACCCTGGGGTCTATAGACTGTGACGCATCATCACTTACCGAATCAATCTTAGCAGGGTTTAGAGTGAGGGATAGCATAGATGATATGGTTGATTCCTTATTGCCGGACTACTCTCTTCCAAGCACCCTAAAAATAACGATAGAGGATCGTTACTGATTGATAAATCGCGGTCAAAGGATCTGGGGAGCAGAATATGCCGCTTACTAGGTATATAGGCAGGTAGATAACCGGCCTAGAGCTCGATGTCCGTATATTCAAGCCTCTTACTAATACATAGTACATCCGTATGCCTTTATGCCTTTTGAATTCCTATATCTCACAAAACTCCGGCCCATGCAGCAACCCTCACACCCGCCGCGCCCGCCAGCGCCAACATTGCGATGCGACGAATGACAGTGCGCGCAGTGGACTGCTTCGCACCAACCGCACCAGCAGCGTCTAGCGCAGCAATATCAGCCAATGTAAGCTTGAGATCGCCTGCATCGAGGTAGCCTTGGAGACGTTCTTTCTTCGAGCTTGTGCTGTTAACAATACGAGTCAGAATCAATGGAATAAATGATAGTGGAGGAGGGATGAACATACGTTACGACGACAGCGCCTTTGGCTTTGACCCATGCGAGAAGCACCTGGTCAGGTGTCTTGCTGAGCCGCTCAGAGATGGACTTGAGTGGGACGTCGAGAGGACCTCCGGGACGTGATGTGATGGGACTGTTTAACCCAAAGTTAGCTGCGAACTTTTCTCAAGGATAAAGATAAATACATCAACGCGCTGTAGGCTTCAATGACGATGCCATTGGCAGCGGCATATGCCAAAATGGGGGCTTGTTGAGCGTAGACGTAGGGGTGCAGGAGAATCTATACAATTTGCATTATGAGCATTCCTGTGGAACTGAAGAAGTAAGATAAACCAACCTGGTTAGCGGCAGGCTTGACCTTCGCGCTTGCGAGCAGGGTTTGGAGGTCCCCGACGTTGAAGTTGCTCACTCCGATACTCCTACGAACTATGCTTCAGTTCCAGTTCTCTTGAGAACTACGATAGGACGCACTTCACCAAGCCTTTCTCCTTCAACGATTCCATCTCCTTCCACGCAGTGGGGATGTCGGGTGTAGCCAGACGCGGGTGGTGGATAAGGTAGAGATCGACGTATGACACTCCCAGCTGTAACAGCTCATATTAGAGAGCGTCTCCATTGAGCACAAAGAGGTAACCCACGTTCTTCAAGCTGTTCTTGATACTAGTCCCAATATCCAAGCCATCCAAGCCCGAGTATTTCGTCGTAATGAAGATCTCGCTGCGGGAGAGTCCACTCTCTCGAATAGCAAGGCCTGCTTCAGCTTCGTTGCGGTACGATTGGGCAGTATCTAGACGTCAAATGGCTCGTGAGAGGTATTGGGATGGGAAGCGAAGAGCACGACGCACCGACATGGCTGAACCCTACTGAAATAGCCTGGTCGACCTGGTCAGTGGGGCCTTGTCCGTTTCCTAGCTTCCAGGTGCCAAATCTACGTGCTGGGTCAGCACCGCGTTAAATGACTGGAGATGAAGACATACGCGATGGTCGGCATCGAGTGGCCTGTGCGCCAAATGATCGCGTTTGGTGAGGATTCATGCAACTAGAACGAGAACACCAAGCTCACCATCGTTGAGTTTGACTAAATCCCAAGGCATTCTGCTGTTCAAATTCGATGATAGTTTACGTCTTTCCCTAGAGTGAACGGGGTTGAAGTCGAAGAACAGGATAAAGGCTCAGCCTCAAGCTTCAAGAAGTGGGAACGTGGGGAACTTGGTCCAGAAACAGCGTACTATTCACGAACACATGTGGCCATGGCGCGATTGACAGACTGTTGTGGGGAAGATATAAAAATAGCGAGGAGGGCTATAATTATCCAGTCCTAAATGATTCAGTATTTGAAGAGGAGGCTGCGATAATTGCCGGTGAGTCCGCTGTCAGTTCAACACGGCGTCGACGTTGGGTGTGGTGAGCTCGAATGGGGGATTGCCGAGACTTCAGTCGGAGATAGAACTCCTCCACCATGACCGCAGCTCAAGCCCCAGAAAATACGGAATTAAATGTCCAGGACGAGGCTCAGGAAAGATATTAAGCTCGAATATTAATGTAGTATAACCCTTTTAGAACAGGTTTACTCCAACTACTTATTGGCATACAGAAATCAAGGTGCCTCAGCCAGACGCTCTCATTTGTCAGTAAAGAGCTGCAGTCAACACATGCATGTGATAAACTAGCAATAGATAGCATAAGTACGTCTGGAAATATATATCTGTGGTTGAGATGGATGAAATAAAACTCATATTAGGGATTCGTATGATCATGACTTGAGATGAAGTCAGACTCATGATTCAAGATGAACTTACTCGTCGCGCTTGAAGATAGGAGTAGAAGTCGACTAATTTTCAGTATATGCCCTATATATACAAGAATTTATATCTCTTTATTAGCGGTTAAAAACGCAATACATATTGGCTGCGGTTAAAGAATGATCGTTTGAGAGAACGCGTCGCGTCGCGACCATGTGACATGATACATTAAACACGTGACTAGATAAAAGTTAATTTCATGCTTAGAAAATTTCTCGTTCCTCCTCTCGAATCGCTAACAATGTCCACTTCCGCTATCTTTTTTCTGCTATCATTATTATATATTCGCATCTACTCATTTTATTAACCATCGAGATATCCACCCCGCATTTCTCAAAACATCGTTCCAGCTACGCTACAATGGAGTTAGAACGGTGAACGGGACTCCCGAATTCCCTCTTGCACCGTTATTTCCGCCCTATAAAGGCTCTTCTCGCACTAAAACTCGAGCTGCCACGTCCTATTCTGGCGCACTCGATTTTGGGGCTCGGACTCTCTTCGTCTTCTTCAGATAGAGTTCATGATCATATATCTCTCAACTCTGGGCGATACATTTTGGATATGAATGGAGTGGGATGCAGGATAAGAGGCTAGCATGGGAAAGACGAAAAGGAGGCTAGTGCGTATTAGATGGGACTTGGAAACATGAAGTTGAGTCATCCATTACGACCGGCCATTATGAAGAGGCTTCACCCTCTTCGTAGCCTACTCCCTGTCAAGTAGCGACCACAATCCTATTCGATATTGGTCTTCAAGCCCTTTTTATATAGGCTTTTTTTATGACGTGGTTTAAGACGAAATCAACACCTATCGGGCCCTCGCCAACCCCAACCTTTATCTGGAGGTGTACGCGACGGTACCGTCAATCTCAACACGTAACGCATCAACGACGGTGCACCCACTCTATTCAAACTTGCTCAGCGTATCGAGATTCACCTTGGTCCATGCGCACCCTTTATCAATTCGGACTCATCACGTTCAGTATTCTATCCCGTACAGTGCCCAAAGCCCTGCTACCGTCTGTTTTATGAAGAGCCTTGCACCGTCCATGTTATCCATCTCGACGGGTCCTCAACGTATATTCAAGTCCAAGCGCATTGGAAGCTGCCTCCTCTCCCGACCCCAGGGATCAGGTCGACCATCAAGTCCGTGCAATATATCCACCCCCACGTCAAGTCCCAGAGTAACACAACCTAACCGTCTCCGCCCCTGCCGTCAACCAAGCAAGATTATCGACGTTCAATTCACTCTCTACCCTTCGTATCCTCCAACGCCAACCCCAGTGAGCGCGCCTACTCGGCTTTCCCGCTGCCGAGTCCGACGACCATGATCTATGTTTATCACTCCGGTCCTCAGATCCTCAGGATCTTATATTCTCAAAGGATATCTATTTCTGGCTCTTCGTATCTGCATGGCACAATAGTATACCATTCGGTCCGTTATATGGTGTAACCATGTTTTGAGATCGACTTCTACTTCTGTGTTCTTCCTGCTTCTGGCCATCGGCCCTGACTCTCCTTCAAAATATCTTCTGCTGTCGTTCGTGTTCGTTTTCGTATTCATGGTCGTGTGCGTGCCACGTCGTACGGATCATCCGGACATTCTCTATCAACATCAGCAAGACGTGAAGATAGTTCCCAAACTCTACGACTTTCGTGTGATTGCTGTGGTGTTCCGTGACAGGTAGTCGGGCGACCGCCTCCGACTTTCTCGCTCTCCCCACCGCGTAGGAACTCCACACCGACGTGCATATTTTTATATTACTATTCAATATGCTCAAGTAACTGGGCGTCCTGGTATGTCGGCCGACGCTTGCATTCTGTGACTTGTAGAAAAATTGGCCGGGCCGTGGACTACCGTCCTTACGTTCTCTCACCATAACATTGGTGCTCTTCCATCGATGTGCTATTTCAGCCATTCTAGGAGTTGCTTTCGCTCATTCTCGGAGGAATACGGGAAGTGTTCAAGAAGCTGATAGCAGTGATATGAAGGAAGTACGGGGAGATGGATCTCAAGCTCGTCGTGGGTGGTGATTCCCGGTCGCCGAGCAGACATGACTTCTTATATGTCGTAGAGAGATTCTCTTGTACACGTCATTTAGTGTCTAGAATAACTCTTGTACGCATGTCCCAGAGTGATATAGATAAAATGGAAGGTACAATTGGCTGGGATCAGCGGGGTAAGCCGGCTAAGCCTGTTGGGTGTAATTCGGAGAGTGGTCACCGAGTCACGTCACGCCGTATCAGCTGCTGGCCTTCGTATTTGTCCCATGCTCATGTCGCGACTAATTAATCCATTTCTTCCAATGCTGCTTTAAGAACCCTTTTATAGCAGCTGCATTAATAGTGATTAACGCAACTATATCCTCCCTCCTCCCCCCATTCCACCCTGAGGAACACGTTGACGCCCAACTGTTTCAAACGGTACTAATCACGCCCCACACTGAACCAGTTCTGAACTCTGGTCTTACCCGCACCCGTACCTTCAAATTCGCACCGAGGCTTGCTTCTTCGAATTTCCCCTCCTGCTGTACACGATCCGGCACTCACATTCACGCTGTCATTTATAAGCCAGTGTGAACGATTATCAGTATTCTTCTGCTGATACCCCCCAACTGCGTTCTGTCGCAGTGGTTTTCAACTCCCTACCCATTCACCCCCACCCTCGTCTCCGACTAACTTCAACATGTCTGTACCAATCGCCCCTGTCACAACACCAACACCAGCACCGAAGAAGCGGCCTTATCCATTCTGGCTTGGAGGTACGTTGTTCGTCGTTGTCGATGGCGGTCTGCTAACGAGGCTCTTCAGGTGTCGCTGCAACAATAGCAGCATCAATAACACAGTAATGTACATCCATTCGTCTTTTGTGTGCCCTACTGATAACCATCCAGTCCTCTCGATCTAACTAAGGTCCGACTCCAAGCCTCTGGAGACAAACGCATGATAGAGAGCATGAAGAAGACGATTAGAACAGCAGGTGCTTTCATCACGTAGAAGCACTACCTCATACATAGCCCCTAACTGTCCATCAATCCCTTAGGTGCCAGAGGCATGTTCGACGGAATCTCAGGGACATGGATGCGGCAAATGTCATACTCGCTATGTCGTTTCTGGGCGTACGACGAAAGCAAGAAGCTCCTCGGTGCAGGGAAGGATGCACCGGCGTGGAAGCTCGCGTTGGCTGGGAGTATGGGTGTGTACATCATTTATTGCGTGTGGTGTGGTTTCAGTGGTTGCTGCGAGGCTCTGTTGGAGAACCAGTACACGTTCTGTGCTTCTTGCCTTCAACAGGGTCTTATTGCGCAGATACCCTGATGTTCGATACCTTTTCTTGATGCTGACTTGTCTGTCGGCTGCTTACAGCGGGTGGCATTGCTGGACTCGTGGGTAACCCTGGCGGTACGTTGTTCTTTTCCCATCCTTCCCCACATTCAACTGATCATGGCTACTCTCATCCATAGAGATCGTTATGGTCCGCCTACAAGGCGATTTCGCAAAACCGCCTGAGAAACGGTTCAACTACAAGCACTGTTTCGATGCTCTGTTCAGGGTGCGTTCTTGTTCCTCTCGCGGATCCTTGTACGGTGAAGAGCACGGTCAGGGGCTACCAGGCGGATGGAGATAACGCCAAGCGGCAGCGAAGATGTGACGTATGCGGGGTAGAGCGCGTGATACACGTTATGGGTCATTATAATTTGGGTGCCTGGGCCGTGGTCGTGTGCCGTGTTTCCTTGGCGTGCTCTAGGCTAATGAGCGCGTTTGCAAGACGCGTCGACGCGTTGTATACCCTAATCCCACCCCTAGACTTCATTTTATGCAATATTCAGAAGGAAACATGAACTAATATACCTTCCACTTCGTGTAGATGGTCCGCGAAGAAGGAGTTTCCTCTCTTGCCCGAGGCGTCACGCCCAACGTCTTCCGTGCCATTTTGATGAACGCCAGTCAGCTCGCTTCGTGAGTAGCGCGTCTGTCTCACTGGAAAGACTTCGTCTAATTATTCTCAGATATGACTTCTTCAAAGCCGAGCTTCTCAAGACGAAATACTTCGAGGACAATATTGCGTGCCATTTCACGGCGAGTTTCGCAGCAGGAACCGTAGCGACGACCGTGTGCTCGCCTGCTGATGTATTGAAAGTGCGTTGTCTATTCTCTTTCTTTCGAAGTCTCATATTTTAATGTCGAGCCTACAGAGCCGAATTATGAATGCATCAGGTCCAGGATCTAACGTATGTCCCCTTATAACTCCTCCGCTCACTTGCTAATTATCCTCCACGTTAGTCGACTCTCGCCGTGATCCGTACTTCCCTAAAGAACGAAGGTGCCATGTTCATGTTCAAAGGCTGGCTCCCTGCATGGACACGTCTCCAACCAACGACCATCCTCATCTTCCTCACCCTCGAGCAGCTCAAGAACCTGGTGGACTTCACCAGGAGCAAGGGATATGATTATGTCTAATCTAGACGTAGACGATTCGTTCCTATCTTACATAGAAGGAAGTGAAATGAACAGTGGGGGGATGAAGGATGGATGATAGACGGAGGATTGTCGTACAGCGTCCGTAATGTGAGGATTATTTCTGTTTTATCCTGGTCCAGGGTAGTAGGGTTGGGGATTCAAAAGGGGACGCGTGTATGACCATTGGATGTGGATTCTTTGTTAAATTGCTTTTCTGAAATGATGTAGTTTAATACCCCACGTCGTGTTTGTAGTGTTGTTGTAGCTTTGTATGTTCTTTTGCATGTATGTGTTTGTGATATGCACCCTTGGTATGTAAATCAACGGTATACTCCAGTTGGGGCAGCAGAATTCACGATAAGCTATAAATAGAGCACTATATATAACATACTCTATTTTAGGGCTTTTTCATGGAATTTTGAGAATACATAGAGGTTTAAGAATTTATTCCAAGCTCCATGTTTTGTCCTCGGAAATCCTGTTAGCAGTGTATACCCATGAGTATCTACATATGAAAAATTGAAACACGTCATACACAAGCATATGGTAGCGGTATTTGGTTCGGCAGCTATGTATAAATCTGATGATTGATGTGCTCGCTGTATTCTGGCATTTCTATTATGTTTATGATTATCTTTCGCCGTTTGCTTCGTTGCGAATGATCTTAACGCTTAGAAGTATGATTGCTGCGGATTATATAATTTGTTGGACTGCATCGGCATATTCAGGGACAACTTGAATGATTCCGTCTGCGAACTTCCGAGTTTCAACTTCTTCAAAACCTCCAAGCTGATTTGAGACATTAAAGAGAAATATTAATTTCTACTGTTTAACGTTAAAGCTCTAGTTCATCGCTGAATCTTAGAGAATTGGCGATATCGGTGTGGTTTACTACAAATCTTAATCATAACTTTCCGCACCGCCTGGAAGCAGCGAAACTCCGGCAAACGCTCATTGGCACGGATGTCTTTGCGGCATGTATTATTATCTATGCGTAATGCACACATATGGGCTAGCTCTTCTAACACGGCGATACGAGATCCGTGCAAGAGGAATGTAAATTGATCACGCCTGTCAGGCTTGAAACGCTTTGCTCTCCAATGAGGGAATTATAGTCGCCGCAAGAACCCCGTAGTGAAGCTTATCTATCCAGCATTCTTATAGCAGCTATGCTATACCTATTTCTTACCCCAGACCTGCGTTTACGATGGCTTCTATTGGGTCTGGTGCATATGATAAACTGTGGATCTCGATAAAAGCGAACGAAAGGGTCACTCGCGCGAACAATGGTGAGCTTCAACTGGCCAATACTATGTTAAAGCCTATAGCGCTAATGAATCACCAGTCGCTGCCACTGCATTTTATATTTGGGACTTTTGTAAGCCGTCCCATATATCACTGGAGTTTCATGAGCTCATGTAGTGCGCATTTTAGTTCTAACACTGCCAGACGAGGTAGAATACTTCTGGGTACGCAATATTAGGTTTCATCCTTCTCGGAGCTTCTCACTTGCAACGACTTCAGGGTTCTCGATGGACTTGGATCAAATTTCTTTTCTTCGTCGTGAGTTTTCCCTCCTCTACTGTTATCATATCATCTCAATTACTGACCTAAGTAATAGAATCGCTACTACAAGCTGGCTCTCGCTTTAGCTATAGCAATATGTAGGTAATCAACTGTGATGTCGTCGTCCCCGCTGATTCTATTTATCTCGACAGTGGAATTGCTCGTCGATACATCGCATTCTGAAGATATGTGAGCAGTCTGCTACTCTACACTCTCCACACTACCTAATGAAACTCGTTTCAAGTTGTAGGCCTCAATTAACCGAAGCCATAATATTACAATTAACAGGACACATTACTTGCTACAGGCCATGCATACAGCCCAGTATTAATATTCACAGGTAACTACGTGAGACGATCAGACTACAAGATTTTTACTCACGTAGCAAACGTAGCAATCATCGGTTCCTTCGTCGTGCAAGGTAACCTGAAAATTGATTTTTGATTTTAATTCTCTGAACCCATAAATACAGGCATCTTTATAATACGGCTGTACGCGCTCACAATTAGAAGTATGTACCTTTATCACTCCATGGAGATGCTTGTTGATCCACAGTGAAGAGAAAGTCACTGCCATGATCTTTCTGTGTGCGTTCTTTGTACTCCAGGCAACGTGTACCGTTGTTTTAGCATCGTTGAGCGTAGTTTCAACCCTTAGTAAGAAGTGCCCAGCTTCAGAATAGGTGTCCTGACACTAGTTGATCTCTAGAGAGCTTGGGTCAGAACATTTCACCCGAAGGTTTCTGTGATGACCGACCTCCACGGTATTTCTACGCATTTTGGCAAGCGTTCAACTTTTAATTGATCAAGAGTCAAAGACTGACTGAAAATTTAGCATTCCAATGGTTATATATGACTTCGTACTTTTCGCGTTAGCATTATACAAGTCCATTAGACATCTCCGTCAACTCCCGAGTAAAAACTGGACGACAGCTATTCTGATGAATATAATAATCCGAGATTCACTGCTATACTTCGCGGTGTGAGTATTTCTTAAAATCTTTCCTACTGTTCTTGACACTAGTAGCACTTACAGGAATTTTTGTGCTTATCTCGTTAATATTATTGTCTGGAGAACAGGCCCTTTGGATCTATTCACCGTCGCTGTCAATTGGTCGAACACGGTTCCGTCGGCTGCCGTCACACGCGTGTTGATCAACATGCGAAAATCTCTTGCCCAGCTTGAACGTGATCCTTCTGGAGTTTACGCAATGAGTATCTATCAATCTCCGATACCTCGGTCACAACTGTACTCGGAGGGTACCTATGGTGAGCTCCGATGCTCTTGTCGGTGTGTGAAAAGCCGATTAAAGCTTTAAACATTGTAGATCGTGTAAAGGCCGCACTTGAATCAGAAATTCTGGCTGTACCAGCGGGAACGAATAGATAGAACCTTCTCTTGTGCCCAACATGTGCCTACATACATACAGATTCTCTGTGATTTCCTCGTAAATTTCAATCTGCACGCGTCGTGAGACAAATTTTAAGAGTATGTCCTGTCTACGCGCGCTGTTGTTATGATAGCCTTTGATATTTGACATCACCGGTGGTACACTGGCTGCCCTGAAATATCTGCTCATCTGGCATCTTTGCAGGATTTCGACACTCACTTTCCCCGAGTAGAACGAACCGCCAGCACTCTAAATTACGAGTACTCAACAATGCTAGTACTACTTCTTCCGGTGCGGAAACGACCTCAACAAGGTAAAGCGACTCTAGCTTCCAATATATAGGCCCGGTGCACAACTCTGCGATACCAGGCGTATCCGTTCTACATCTAATTCATCAATTGCGGAAACTATCTCTTCCTTACCTATCCCATCTAATATTGTGGAATCGCATGCTTTTTCTTCCACAGCCAATCATAATGTGTCTGGCTGTGCAGCGTTCGCAGAGCTGCTCCACAGGTATGTCTCCTATTTCTCACTGTGCATTTCCTCATCGTTCTCCATAGCTATTAGGGATCGCGTTGAACTTGGGGTCTCTGGGGAATTTGACTGCCCAAGTTTGTACATCTTGTTCCCAGCGTTTAGGCCTCAGTGAAGATAAGTGCATAGTACTCGAATCTGACAGTTGCAAATCCTGGAGGGAAAAAAAAGAAATCGTTCAACTGTATCTGTTTCAATTTCAAGCCAAACAGATACATAGACAGGTGATATTTGATAATACTATATCGGAAAATCAAAATATGCTGATCAGGCATTATGCGACTTGATGGACTGACAAGCACTGACCAATGTAGTGAGGGAGCTGATCACTGGCGATAGACAACATTTCATGACACTATCAGGAATGCTTTATAGAAAAGAGAACAGTGAAAGCAATGAATGAAGTAAAAATAAAAGAGGACTACGCAATGGCTTTGTTGCTTTTTTCCCGCTTCTTACGCTGAGCATCAGCAGAAGTTGGCTCGGCAGGTGCTGCACATTCCACACCCCCGGTGGTGCCAGTAGGGCCCTTCAGTGGACGTTTCTTGGACGGCCCAGTGTTCGTCTGCTGGCCTTTAGTGGTCGCGGCTTCCAACGTTGCTGCTGTCACGTTGGTAGGTTCAGAGACCGCCGCGGATGCTTCTACTACAGGCATAAATGCGTCTTCTATCATTCCCTGTTCCCTCTCTGTTCCCTTCCCATCATACCAGTCATAAAACTCCGGGCCATCGTCCCAAAACGGTTTCAGTCGTTTAACCGCTGCGAGAGCCTCTGGTGTTTGCCGAGGGTGATCTGTGAGAAGGCCTCCAGAGAGCAGAAGCTGTTTATATGCTGGCTGATGAGACTCAGTAATAGGATATAACTCGGGAGTAAACCCGTTGAGTTCGATGTCATAGCAAGGTCGGTGAGACTGATTATTCCTAGATGATACACCATTCCTAATAATGAAAGGCGTCGCCGATGTAACGCCAAACTGCATGGTGATGGCGATGTAGGGCTTCTTCGTCGTGCCAGAGGGATCTACCGAGTAGAAGAAACCCTGTTCAGAATCACCCTGCCCCAACTGCGCTTGATCAATTAACACGACCTCATGTTTGACTTTATTCTTAATTTGAATCAACAAGGGTGCAACAATTTCTTCCTGTAGCCCGACGTCATTCATAATAATAGGGATGACAAGGTCGATCATTTTTTGATTCCTTGAACATTGGATGGCCATCCCTCTCACAAATGCAGCAAGTAATGTGCGAGGAGTATACCTGTTATCTTTTCCAAATCTGGCGAAATGCGTGAACCGGACCCGCGCATTTTTGAAATCATCTTGAAAGGTGGTATCAGCAGTTTTCTTATTGGCGTGAGTATTCAACAATAGGCCGAAATTAGCGGGGCCGAGGAGATTTCTGAGGAAGGCGAAAAGATGCACTGATGGATTGATAATCTCGACATTGGGATGTTCCTCAACGGTTTTGTCGAAAACAGTGGTAAGAAGAAGGCGGCCGACGAGCTCTCCACTTTCTCCTTTCTCGAGGAATCCATTATTGACGAAGGAAGAAAGTAATGCAGGAATGGTGAAGTTTTTTTCTGTCAACTCTCTCATCACGACAGTGGCAGCCTCAGCGAGGATGGGTTCTGATGGAGTTCCAGAGCGAAAATATTCTCGATGACGAAGGACGCTATAAACAATCCTCATGTTCCCCTCAATCAACTGTTTTTCCATCTCCCGTCCTGCCTCTCTTCGAGGCTCAAAATCCAGTAACAGGCGAGTGCTCAACGCTGCAAGCACTGATCGTAGTGGGAGGGGCTCAGTCTTACTAATGTCTGAACCCCCATAATCCATGCCAGTGAGTTTCATCTTAGCGAAAGCAACCATGTTATTTGGATTCGTGACTTCAACCATTCCACCCTTAACAGCCGAGTTCCAGCGAGTACTAAATCTGTTAGTAATGATAGGAATTAAGGAATAGGGGGAAATAGCAAGTAATATGTATCCACGTACAGCGGTCTGCCAAATTGAACCATGAATTTTACCTGTTCAATATCGTGTATCTTCATTCCAGGTATGAATACAGGCTTTCCATCATGTAAACAATCGAACGGCATCTCGCTGAAGGGAACCTGAAGTGTGTCTTCCTTGGCATTAACCACGCGAGCCGAATGATGTGCATTCTGGGGAGAGAACCGGCTCAAACTGGAGTTGGTAGAAATCATAATGGCAAAGATTGGGGCTTGGTTGAATTCGTTTAGGGCGCTGCAAAGAGCGTCGTAGTAGTTTCGTGTATTGTTATAGATCCTAGAGTCGGACAGGCAATGGGCCTCGTCAAAATATAGCACAAGCCGAACAGCACCCTTGGGCATGAGCTTTGACGTTAGCTCGTCGATTCTATCGGTCAACGCTTTCGCCGCCTCAGCTGCTCTCTCCACTATCGCTTTTCCTGACATCGCCACTGTCGCTATTGCCATTTCTTTTTCTTTCGCTGTCGCGTCATCTGCCGCATTCTAGAATGGATGTGTTCAGTACAGCTAACATGAGTCGATATGTCAGACGCACCCTTACGGCCTCGGTGTAAATTTTTTCCCGAACCGAAACTTCATCGTACGAAGTCTCAAGCTCTTCCCGCCACTTTCCTGCCAACCGCGCTACGCTCTCGAATTTGGGATATGACATGAGACGTTCCTGTACAATAGCGAAAACGTATGTGAAAAATAAAAGATATCGCATTCTGAGTGTGTCGAACGTCGCATGTTCGTTATTTGTGTTGACTAAGTAGTTCCTCACTCCGACATCAGGGAACGGATAAGGGAAGCCTGTTCACGTTAAGTGCGGTGCACTACCTGGTGACGGATTGCGTACCTGTACTGTCTTTATCGAGGCGCAAGTTGAAAGGAAGTGTAAATACCAATCGCGCTAGCTCGTGTACTGTTCTGGACTTTCCTGTTCCTGAGCTTTGGACAATTGGCAGCAAGTTGGCGTATAGTTTCGTTCCACGTTTTTCGTTCATGTCGTTGATCGTAGAATGTAGAAGATGATGAGTGGTCCCGATATAGGGCACCTTCCAGGCATCCATCGTCGCTAAGAGTGACGAAATCGTAAGACATTTTCATTCATAGTAGGTGTTGGATTCTACCTGTCTCTAACGAAAATAGATGTAACAATCAGAAACGGTAGATTATGAACTGATTATGAACTGACTTTGGTGTGCTAACTGTGATGCAGTGGGTGGCTGCGTAGACGGAGCCTGCAAAAGACCTGCGTAGAAATATTAATATTAATGAGCTGGCACGAGTTAATAGTGGTAGAAGACACACGGTGTTGAAGTAATTCATCATAGTCGCCAGAATCGACTGCCGTGGCGATCGCGTCCATGAGTCCAGGGTTGGCTTCTATGAGTTTCCCAAGTATACCTCGGTCTTTAATTGCAGGATTAAGTTGGGCCCAAGCAGGAGTGTTGGGTTTGGGAAGAATGAATGAATGTAGAGCCGGCAAGGCACTTGTTGTGGTCCATTGGGCTCGTATATGCTGTAAGAACAGTTGTGTTTCCTCCGAAATTTGGATCCGGGGGAGCGAGGTCGACATTGACACAAAGAGAGACGCTTGAACTTCCGAGCAAAGAGCGATTGAGTATTTGGTAGGTTTGAAAGAAAATGTTAGAAGCGTGGTGTATGTCTCGATTGTCATCACCAGCGCTCACAAATAGTCGTACATAACAGCTGATTACGAGTCTTATGTTATTTAACAATCGTCCTTGTATGTACACTGCCAGTCACCATCTCGCTGGTACATCCGCCAGGTTGCGAATGCAATCGCCCCATATCTGCGCACAATTGAACAAGCGTTTAAACCAGAAGAGTATCCACGAAGGCTAAGGTAAATGAACAAGCAGATAGAATAATAATCGAAGCAAAACCAAGGAAGAACCTGTATTAGGATTTAGGCAAAGCAAATCGGAAATCGCAATCAAGCAGAAATATCCATCGTAGAGTGCGGAGCCTCAGGCTCACCCAGACAGTGACATCGCGCCATCGATCTTGCGTACAGAAGAAGTTCTTCAGTCGTCTAAAGGCAGGCGGGGTCGTCTTCGTGTCTTCAGCCTTCCTAGCCTACGTCCACCCACACTTACATTATCATCTCTGGTGGTCTTCCTCGCCTTTATCCCTCTCATTTACTGCAGCTTTATGTAGAAGAGGGTTGTATCCAGCGCCGAAGGCGAGTCGGAAGCATTGCTCGAGTAGAAGGAGAGCGTGGCGGACGTGGGTGATGTGAAAGAGCTGCTGTTAGGGTTGAGAGGTGTCCGCGAGGGTGTTAGATGCATTGGCAAGAGTTCTGGAGCTGTTCGCTAGAATGAAGCCCGCAGTGAGGTGTCACTAGAACTGTTCGCGTTACCAATAAGTCGCGTAGCATGTCGCCAAAGGGTGGCCACTCCTCCAGAGCACAACATTGACCGCAGACACTTGAAGGCTATGACGAGGCTAAGAAGATCTGTAGGTGGGAGAAATTCAAATACCTGCCGCGAAACGGTTAGATACTAAGATTAGGGAAACGATTTGGAAAAGAGACTTCGAAACTGGCAAGGTATCTGAGCGACGATAATGGGCCTAAGAGATCGAGAAAACCTTAAACTGTTCCTGGACTGCAGATACGAGTAAAAAGGTAAGAAATTGTCAGTACCGTGGCCGTTCAGTTCAACGCATTAACACGCACGCATGTTCCCACGTTGTGAGAACAGTCAATCTGGTTTCCCTACCTTGCCAAAAATGGGAATCGTCGACATTCGATAATCTTATCTTATCTTACTGCTCCACCCGCGGTCCCAACCTTGCTCTTACACAGTAACTATCACTATGCCTTTAGGATTCCTCGCAGTTTTCTCTGAAACCGGTCCAGAAGTTACTTTAGATGAATTCCAGGGTACATTTCATACTTTTTTCCAGTCTATCTAGCATTGACTAACTTCAATCATTGGATCCACAGACTGGTACAATAATGAACACGTACCATTACGATTAAATCGCCTTTCTTCAATTCTCACAGGAGCTCGATTTTCTGCTGCAGATTCTTTGAAGCCTACCTGGCTTGCGCTATATGATGTAGACAATACGTCTACGTTCCAAGATGAGAGCTACACCCGCCTTCGAGTGAACCGTAGCCCTCGTGAGGCGGCTTTAATCAAACGACTCGAAATCCTTGATCGCAGGACGTGCAGGCTCATTGCTGATAGTGGCGTATCATCCTTCACAACTTCACTCGCATCTGAAAATCCAACAAAAATTATATACACTCATGGCTTGTCCCCGGAATCTACCATAACCACCCCTGAGGAGCAAGATGCTGCCATAATGGCATGGGCCGAGAAGACGTTTGGCTTACTCAAAGGCATCGACGGCTGGCTTAGGACGAGAGTTTTCGAGAACATTGAAAATCTAATAGTTGGGTTAGGTATCAAGGAAGGGCCGGAGGGCCAAAAGGTTTCACCGTATCTAGTTATTCACGGTTAGTTTGATGATTTATCGTACCAGTACTTCTGCAGTGCTGATCTCCAGAATTGTCTTTAGAATTGACGTCTGAAAGTATTTATGAAAATGATACATTCCGACAAGTTATTCGTTCGACATCTGACCTTTCGGTAAAGGAGAATAGAAAGTGGCAGTTGTACCGCGCTTATCCAGGACTTGCTCAGGGAAATTTGGATCTCACTTCAGTCTAAGAAATACTCCACTCATGTATTTACCATAATACATGCACAATATTGTATTGTTCCTACCTTTCGTTTTGTTCAGATAACTCCGTCCAATTATGAGATCGGTGTAATCTGGGGAACTCTGTAAAATCCGGGGCACCGGTGCGAGTTGAGTGACCGAGTTACTGTCAGACGCGTAGATCAAAAGCGGTGCAACGGCTTAGACACCGACAGCAACGACGTCGGGCGCCTTTTCGCCATTCACACGACATGAACACTATCCTCTAAGACACGATCGCAACCACGATGTTCAAGAGCCTTCTTACGCCTCTGCGCGCCCGGTTCGACGTGTCTCCAAGGACGCCCACGGTAGAAGTGTCTCCCAATGAGAGTGACGAGCAGGCACCAGAGGATTTTGCGCGCGATGTGCTGGTGGAGTTGATGAGGAACTCGGTGGAGAACCTCAAGTTTGCGGATAACTCGAGTATGAGGTCGGAGGTGCGCGCATTCATGGCTGGTACGGCACGACGTTTGAACTTACATGAATGCCCGTAGATATTGTCGGAAATACAGCGGATTATGCTACAAGATGCATGTACGAAGGATGTGTTTAGAGAGATGGACGGGTTCTTAGTGTTAATGAGCGTGTTATCAACAACAAATGTGGAAGATCGGTCAAATGGCTCTGCGAACGAGAAGAAGGATCAGGCACTGCAGCAGATTATTGATAGTGCCCGATTAGTGTTCATGATACTTTCAGAGGCGATGTTCGAGCATGAGGAGAATGCAAAGTTCTTCCGGGTGAGCAGTGTAGCCTTTTTTCCCAATGGTTACTCTGACGACACGTAGAATCACGTTGGATATGAATCCTTAGCACTCGCTCTACAAGGCCTCATGTCAAACTCAACAACAGCCGAAGAAACGATGGGATTCCTGCTCTCACTCGCCCTCCACGACTTCTCTCTCTCTGGGATCTTCACCGGCCTCATCGGTATGCAAGAACATGACCTCATCGACATCAAAGTCAGCGAATTCGCGTCGCATTTGAGCATTATTCGTCACTCAGGTGCCATGTCCGTACTATGGAACTTCATCCCGCAGCTCACAGACGCGGACAGCTGCCTGCGCTATGGCGTATTCAAGCTCTTTGAGGTGCTCTCCCAACTCAACCATCGGAATCAGGCAATACTCAGCAGTCTCGGCCTGGTCAAGTCGGTGTTCTCGCGGTTCTATGAAACTCGGGATGACGTGACGGTTTCTGAGAAGGAGAGGTATGTATTGCAGAAGCTATTGAGGAGGCTGTTAGACATGGGAGCTACGACGCTTGAGTCGCGTCCAATCTTTCAGAAGGCTGTGAAGGAGGATGAGTCGTTGGACCCCGAGATTCTGGATGTGATCCGCTTCGGAATGAGGTCGAGGTGGCCGGAACACTTCTCCATGGAGTCTTCAGCAGCGTTGACTATCAAAGACAAAGGCTTCAAGGGACTTCCTGCCACGGGATTCACGTTCATGGTGCGCTCATTTCTTGCATAGGTCCGGTATCTATGTTAATATTCTATGCGTAGACGTGGCTTTGGTTATCTGAGCTTCCCAGAGGCGGGTCGCATGCTCTTTTCAGCGCAAGTCAACCTTCACGTTCGTTGTTGTCATTACGTCTCTCCCAAGACGGAAAACTCGAACTGTCCTCATCCCAGAACAACACTCCCGCTGTGTTCTCAAAGATTCCACTGAGAAAAGGCCGTTGGATACACATTACGCTGGTGCACTATCCACATCGTGCCACTAATCCCAGCATTCGTAAGTATAATTAGGTGCTCTGGGATATTACCTGCTGACACAGTCATTACAGGTCTCTTCATCGACGGCATCTTGGCAGACACCGTTAATTGGGCGTATCCAAAGTTTGAATCATCCCAACCGGGTGCTTACACCATTGGTGACACCTCTACCACTGCTCGGTTGAGCTGGTGTCTAGCTTCTGCCTTTCTTCTCGCATGCCCACTTGGTAAACTTGTTCTCCTACCTTCTAGCATTCAATGCTCATTGCATGTTGAAGGCGATGATATACCCAGGTTAATCCACCATCTCGGCCCAAGATATTCGGGGTCATTCCAAGACCCTGCATTTGTTAAATTCCTAACATATGAAGCATCGACGTCTTTGAACATGTTTTTATCCACCGTCGACACTAAGAATCGGGTCCAAGCTGAACTGTCACAAACGATGAAGGCCATAAGACATGGTTTTGGGATTCCAGAAAGCCAGATCGTATTTGCATTTTGTACAGCTCACATTCCCTTATCAGGAGAGGTCTCAACGGTCCCTATCAATGGACTTCACGACCAGTTGGAGATACAAGGGGATGTCTTTATAGCCAAAGCCGCCTCTCTCGACGTTGCGTTGTGGAAGATAGGAGGAGCAGCGGTAGCTTTGCGCCTTGTTCAGCTAGCCAATGTAAGTACGCAATGGATGACAGTAGCTATATATCTAATGATTTTTATGAAGACTCCTCATGAGCTCTCAAGGACTCTAGGCATCCTTACTGATGGTTTAAAGAATAACTGGCAAAATTCAGATGATATGGAAAGACTACGTGAGTGAAACCCAAATTGACGTGGTACTATAATTTTATTGAATTCGTGTCTTAAGGTGGATACGAAATTCTGGCTGATATTCTTCGAATAAACGCTCAGAAGCTTAATCTAACTGGTTTTGAAACACTATTTGAGTTTCTTGGAATCAACTTCCGTTCACCAGAGTACGTACTAGTCAGGCTATTTCCAACATTCGTTGCTATAACTTTACTTAAAGGCAATCAACCATCGTAAACGTGGTAGCGTACAGAGCCATTGCGCTCGACTTTGAGCTATGGTCGCGGACGCGCAGTGAGATCCAGCACGCTCACCTCGAACATTTCACTACGTTATTACAGACGAGCAGATATAAAAACTTCAACATAAAACAGAGGCTAGCAAAAACTGGTCTGGTGCGGAAACTTCTATTCGCTCTTCAAATGGACTGGTATCATCGAGAATCCATGGGCTACTTACTTGATGCTCTCTGTATATCTTGGGAAGCTCACTTCTCCAAAGACGATGCTATTAAACCGGTAGTTTCTTTTATTGCAGCTAATCTTCAAGAAGGTATATTTTATTTCATTTTAAAAAAATATAAAAACTCTAATAGCGCTACAGATATGGGTAATGCTAGTCCGCGTTCTATAATATCTCCAGTAGATGGAAAGAGACAGCAAGAAGCAGCTACTGTAGTGTTAGGGAAACTGGTCGCCACTTTATCCATTCCGGCATATTATACGAAGTTCATTGCAGCACTTCCTATCACTCGTATATGTCTGCTTCTTCTCGGAGAACGACCATCTTCATTTGTTGCAACACAAATCTTGACTCTCATCGCTATAGGCATCGGAATGTCCTCGTCGTTCACTCGTAAATTCGAACTAGTTAGCGGGTGGAACGTGCTAAAGACTGTACTGCCATTCTCGTGGGACCTTTCCGTCCACGAGGTTGCATTCAATATTCTTCTTGGACGCTATGGAGATTCAAAGTCTCCCAACAGTAATGGAAACTCGACAGTTGTTTGCCCTCAGATCTTCCCGGCCATACTCTCTGCGTTACAAAGCGGTCTCATTTCTGTCACGAACAGATGTCACATCTCTGAAGATGAAGGTATGCAGCCTATTCCGAAATGCTTCATGGATAATGCTAATCCATTCAAAGCGATCCAGTCGTCATGGACTATTGAATCGGCAATGGAACTGCTTGTTGAAGAACTAATGAACCTGCATACTTCCAGTCCTACATTCCGCCAAATATTCAGGTCACAACAAACGACTCAGTTATTTATTGAGGCTTACAAGAATTTCGTAACTAAAATATCGCCTGCCCCGCAATTGAACCTGTGGACGAGTCGAATCTTAGAAAAGTTAACCCATTTAGGACTTGCTCTTGCACTAGACAATGCTGTGGGCGGTTCACAGAAACGTGAGGTATGTCTTCAGCTTGTGCTTGCAATTCTGGTTCAATAACTAACCTTTAGTGCAGATCCTAGATATCATTCAATCCGCTGAAACTATTTTGAATCCAACGGCGGAGAAGACAACAATCGACCCACACTTGATTGTTGATAGTCGCACGATCCGTCAAAGGATTGCTTCAGCTCGATTTAGCATGCAGGTTGGTGAAAGAACCGTCATTAAAACAATTTCGCGGATGTTAGAATGGCGAAAAACTGTACAAATATCGGAGCGGAAGAGGCTTCGCAAAAACATCTTGGATTTGTGAGTGCACCATCGCTCCAAACGGAATTCTGCTTATCAATACCGCACCAGACGAGAACAGCGAAGGCAGATATCTCGCTTAACAGAATGGACGGATCTTTTACAGTCAGAACGAGGTTTATGGCCTAACCATGGCCCTCGTTTATGGCAATTAGATGAGACGGAAGGCCCCCATCGAATTCGGTAGGTTATATATTTTCAACTCTCACTTCTTGTTTATTTAAATACCTTTGCAGAAAAAAGCTGGAAATTCAAAATGAAAAAAGCTCTATATCTCGCGTAGAGGCATACGGCCAACACCTTCGAGATATCCACCTACCTGATTCAGACGCCCAGTCAATAATTCACGCCGAGGTCCCTCCCTGGGCAGAATCTTATGAAATCTCAGCCACCGACATGGATGGTAAACATGTTAAATACCTATTTTAGATCACATGCTCATTTTTCTTTAGACAAACAGCTGGCAGATGATATTGTTGACGATAAGCTGAGAAGAATCAGGCATGAGTTAGAACCTGGAGATGTTATTGAAGCAGTTGGCACCGTGGCGCGCATCGCAGGTGTGGATTCTTCACGTGAGACTTAATTTTAGTCCTGTGGTTCTTCTCTCAATGACCCCCTTTCTGTCTTAGCTGGGCTGTTGATTCTTGGACGTACACACATTTATATGTTGGATGGTGTCGTAGAAAACGACGATGGTGAAGTGATTGACGCGCATGACGCGCCAAAACGTTTACTCTTCGTTCCCGGGAGTATAGTGGAATTGGATGGCCCTCAGAAGGCACAAAGATGGTAAGCTTATATATTTTCAGTGCTAGAGATTTACTCCGAGTTATTTAACTTACACAGGGCGCACGATCAAATCGCTACGTACCGCGATAAAAAGTTCTTGTTCCGTGACGTTGCGTGAGTTTATCAGATATTTCAAGTTCAATTAAGTCGAACTAAGCTTTATATGTTAGTCTTGAGATATATTTCAAGGATAGTAGATCACTCTTGGTTGTCTTTCTGGATAAGAAGAAACGCTATGATATCGATCAGCGGCTATCTGTGATAATAACTCGTAGCTCAGAATCTGCTGCTATGACTGGGGCCCTTCGTACCCCGTTATTTGGCCGGATGGGACCCAGTGTTCTGTCTGGTTTCAGGGAGGATGAACTATCGACTGCCACAAGAAAGTGGCAGGCGAGGGAAATCAGTAATGTTTGCCAACTATTCTACCTTGTTCTCGTATATTTTCTCATGCTGTTTCATCAGTTTACTTACTTGAGCATTCTAAACCAAATTTCCGGTCGCACACCTAGTGATGCAACTCAATATCCAGTGTTTCGTGAGTATTTTGATTTATTAGCAGCGCACAAAATATCTGATTTCAACGGTTTAGCATGGGTCCTTCAAAACTACACCTCTCAAACATTAGATTTGTCGTCACCCGAGTCGTATCGCGAGTACGTTCATTGTTGTCATTCTGATCTCACTTTCTGTCTTTTAATGAATATTTACTTAGTTTAACGAAGCCAATGGGCGCACTGACACCTGCTCGACGTGAAGCGGCGTCAGTACGGTACAGCAACCTGAAGAGCGTTGATGAAGAACCATTTCACTATGGAACACATTTCAGCTCTTCCATGATCGTCTGTCATTTCTTGATCCGGATGGCTCCTTTTACGAGCATGTTCAAGACATTGCAAGGAGGAGATTGGGATCTTCCCGACCGCCTCTTTAGGTATGTCATTGTATTTTAATCCTATCTCAAATACTTAAAACGTTTTTATTAGTGATCTACCGAGGGCGTATGACTCAGCTGCAAATGACACAAGAGGGGATGTTCGAGAACTGATTCCTGAATTTTATACCTGTCCAGAGTCTGTCGCGATATCCTTCTTCAAAGACGCCATTCTAATTCATTTTTCAGGTTCCTCGAAAATTCGGCAAACCTGAATTTTGGTGTCCAGCAGGCAACAGGCGAACGGATTCACGATGTCAAATTGCCTCTTTGGGCCAGGCAAGATCCTTTACTATTCATTGTCACGAATAGAAAGGTATGTTGCTCGGACGTTCTAACTATCTATCGTTGGTTAACGACAAATCCAAGGCTCTCGAAAGTTCTTATGTCAGTGAGCATTTGCCAGCTTGGATTGACCTCATCTGGGGTTGCAAACAACGTGATGAAGTATCTTTGAATGTCTTCCATCCCCTTTCGTATGAGGGTTCAATCGGTATGCGACCCTTTTATTCAATAAACATTCTACTAATCTCTCGCTACTTAAGATCTCGATTCAATAAAGGACGATTTGGAACGAGAGGCCACTGTTGGCATCATTCATAATTGTACGTACTGAATCTCAAAAGTTATCGTCGCTAATTTTATTCTCCTAGTCGGTCAGACGCCTCGCAAAATATTTAGTACCCCACATCCAGAACGATTTACTACTGGATCGTACACCCTTCCGATTGGCACTCTACATGGAATTGAGGAGGATCCCCATCTTCTTATTCAAGGAAGTAGATGTTTCAGAGGTCAGTCGGCTCGAAGCCAGTAGACTCTGTCACCACCTTCATATTTTATTTCAGATCTGGGTCCGACTGTCCCTGTTCGCGAGCTGATACCTGACGTGATCGGTGATAAAGTCATACCGTGTCCGGCAGGCGTCTTGTCTGTTCCTATGTACCCTCACGAGCAAGTTGAATGGCAAGCAGGCCACACGCAATTGAGACTGGTTATCGATCACAAGGTTAGCTATATATTGAAGATAGGCTTCCATTTTTCATTAATACTAATGTTGCGGTAGGCTGTCCAAACTGTGGAAGATGCCTTCTGCAACTGTGCAGCCTTCGCAGATTCCAACAGTTTAGTGACAGGTTCCAGCGATTATACCGTTCGCTTGTGGAACCTCAGTCGACATCAAACAACTAACTCACCTTCTCCACATCTCACACTCTCTCATATCATGAGAATTCACACTGACGAGGTTGTCTCTGTAACTGCTTCTAAGGTTTGGTCATTGGTTGTTAGTGGATCAAAGGACGGAAGTGTAGCTCTGTGGGATCTGAACAGGGGTATTTACGTCAGATCTATATGGCACGGTGAGGGCGGTGAATCGAGTACCGTGAATTTGGTTGCCATCAATGAGAGCACAGTATGCAGGCCCTTTTAACAACACTGTCGATTATGACACTGATAATTACTCATAGGGTTATATCGCTACATGTTCGCGTTCAAAGTTATCGCTTCACACAATCAATGCACGGCCAATAGCGACACTAGACTTAACGTCAACTCCATGCTTCTCTGCGCTCGTGCCCTCGGTCACAGCAATTGCGTTTCATGAGCGTGAATATTCTCCGCTCGGCATTCTTGCTACCGGCAGTCCAGACGGTACAATTACCCTGCGAACATGGACGGCTGATGGTACTCCCAAATGCGAGAAGGCCCAATGGGAGTTTGTCACTGTAAGAACCATGAAGGTTAGGATGGTGGGTCGAGGCGTAAATCGTCCACCTGGTGTTACGTCGTTGCGTTTCCTTGGGTAAGCTAATCTCTTCATCATTTGTACTTTTTGCTCATATCCATTATTCAGCGAGAATTTGTACCACGGCGAAGAGATCGGGAAAACTTACGTTTGGAGCCTACCAGAATAAATAAATAGCATACTTCTATTGTTGTAACTTATTTACAACATAACTTCAGATTTCTAGCCTGCAAAGAAAATATTGTGCAGTCGTTAAGTCTAAGCTCATTCAAGAACGTGTCTATTAATGGATATATTTGTTGAGACGCAGTAACCGTCTGTTACTCACATACGGTTAACCTTATTGCGCCATTTGAATTTTGAGGCCTATTCAAGGCACTCCTTCAGTAGCAGTTGTTCTTCATCAACGCGATACACATATTAATATTACAGAGGAAGCAATACAGAAGCCTACATTAATAAGTAGGCCCTAGAGTCCAGTTAGGCAATCAGCTAGCGAAGATGAGGAGACCCGTTGTCACTGTCAGCAGCCATTTCCAGTTAGATATCGATTTGGTCCTCTCAACACTGTTAGAAGTAAAAGTGGTTTCAGTAGCTTCTGGTACACCGTTTGAATTTGTTTTTGCAGGGATAAGGAAACCACTAGGCGCAAATTCTGCGACGGCTGATGATAAGAACGTCAGTATCAATGTTCATGTACAGCAGAATGGAGGGAAGTTTCACCAGGGAAGTTTCCGCCACTGCGCGAGGCTGCCTGAACAGCGGCACGCAGACGTTCCCCAGCGTCGTCAGGGACAGTAGACAGGAATCCCATCCGTGGTGGGTCCTGCGAAGGGTGTGTAAGGTTCCCATAGTGATATGCGGATAAAACGCTGTGGCATATGACTATTAGCCATCTTGTACGCAATTCATAACTGAAGAAGATTATACCTTTTCAAGAAGGGCATACCCAAACTCCAGCTGAAGAGGTAACCACCATCACCTGGGGTATCTGTAGCAACGAGGTTCGGGGAACATGTAGAGACAGTATTGAGGAGGACTTGACGCGCGAAGTCACGCGGGTCCACGGGGAACATCTGGCCGCCAATTTGGAATGCGAGTGTATGAGGTTCTGCGCAGGAGAAGCGATTGCCGATGCTGCTTCGGATGAGGTTGACAGTGTCGGCTGGACCTCGAAGGAGGGAATTACCCTGCGTAATGTAAGTGCCACTAAAGGCTAGGAGGGTGGAATGCTCTTACCGTATCAACTAAGGCAGAAAGTGCGATACTAGATCGGGCAAGTACAGATCGGGGCAGTTTCTGGCCATCGAGGTAGACATCATCAATGAACACTTCCCAAGCAATGGGATATACCTGTGTAAGTAAGAGAAAAGGTTAGCAGTCTGAACCTCCTAGGCACAGCAGCCACATCTACCTCATTTGGAGAGTCTGGGGGAGGGGATAATCCTCCCTCGGCGCGAGAATACCCACGAATAGGTACCCAGGTGAGACTGTCGTTCTTGACGCCCTGAGGAAGTTCACCGATACTCAGTTGGCCGATGTTTCCGCCAACATCAATCGTGTTACGCTGTAGCGTGACAGCGAACATAGGGGAGTCGAGCTGGGTATTCGCTACTAGCCGGCTGAGAAGAGGGCCCATTGTCTTGTATGATTGGAAGATTATGGAAGCTAATGAGTTGGTTTGGCGAGCCTGCTTGCTCGATATGGTGGACTCGCCATAGATGTCGGAGAGCGAAGGAAAGGAGGGGGGACGGAAGTCAACATCAGGAAGTATGTGAGTAGCGTAGTTGGAACCTGCTTCAAATCTGCGAGAAGAGATTCTCTCCCTTCTAATAAGGCTCCGGGAGCTGACTCGATTTTCGGCGAGGAAGGCTTTGTTCCATATTACACTGTTGCTGTATGAACAACAGGTAGAAACCAACGAAATAATCGAATCTCACCTGTTTACAGGGAAACCAAGACCGAAAATACCAACCGAATTCGTGCTCGCTATGCTAGTATTCGTGCTATTAATAGCCGCAAAGAATTGGTTGTTGAGAGTGAGGCCTGCGAGATCGACAGTATCCTTGCCAATAAGCCCAAATGCAAATGTGCCCGTTGTCGAGTCACCGTAAAGCAATCGAACATCAAGGTCTACAGATTGAAAAGATGCTTGCGGATAGAGACCGACATCGCCATCACACCCTATGGTACATGTATCAGAGAGCACCCAAAGATCGGATGAACCAGTGTCTAGTTATCGATGAATATAAGCGTGATAGCTTGCATAGTACAACAACGCAACTCACCGAGTACGGTAGGTGTGGTTATGCCTCCCACTGTTACCAGCACGCTGTAGGTGCTACGTTTATAATTAGAACAGCATGTGTTTATAAAGTAGGAAGTCACTCACACATCCATGAAGTTCCCTAACCCTATCGACGCTAAAAGACCTCGCTTCTGCACCCCAGCGGTTTCCTGCCGAACGATAGGAATGTGAAGCCCATGCTCCGTACGTTTTGTGTATCTTCTGGAGATCTCCTCGAGCGACGGTTCTGAAGCGAAAGTTGAAAGAGTAAACATCGGAACTAGCCCGAGTGCCAGCAAGCTCCACATGCTGTATATCGTCAAAGAATAGCAATGAACTGTCTACCAGCTGCTACTACAGATAGCTCATGGAACAATGAACCTTCGCTCTACGATGGGGTGTGTCGAGAAACTGAGGAAAGCCCCTCCACACCCCTTCGTCAACGACCGCATGAAGTCGCTGCCAAGCCTGGCTTGTTCAGCCACCCACATGACACTTGCTGCTTCTCAGGCTTTTCAGGCTTTTAAGAACGTCCCAGAGATCTTAGAATGGCTTATAGAGGCTGGTAGAAGGGCGTTATTAGCAGCGTTGCCAGGTCGATGGGCTTGTGATGAGAGAAAATCTGAGCTTGATCAACCCTGCTGTGCAGTACATTCCAAACTCGGCAATATCGGGATGTTGCAAATACACAGACCTTAACGGAGGTTGCCATTCTGAAAATGAATGCGATACTTTGCATATTTGAAGGATATATTATTGTACTCTAAGTGTCCAAGCAATACCTATAAGGGTTTATTATTGTTGCATTGAAGAGGCCCTGCTATTAGTGGAAGACGGAATTTGCACAATGGAGGTACGAGGCATCGTCTGAAGATCTATGTCTACTGTGCGAGTCTCGTTTACGAGTGCACGAAAACGTTCTCTGTCATTTATCCTACGTGATTTCCAAGATAAATAGAGATATTAGAGCAATACAGGTATGGCACGCACTGTGCAAGCATAGCGTTCGCATATACTATTGAATGGTAGGTGAGATTAATCATCGTAGACATTATTTTCACTCACGTCTGCCTCGCAAC
This sequence comes from Crucibulum laeve, assembly GCA_004379715.1. Lineage (NCBI taxonomy): Eukaryota > Fungi > Basidiomycota > Agaricomycetes > Agaricales > Nidulariaceae > Crucibulum > Crucibulum laeve. Next base: position 196,428 of record ML213615.1, on the reverse strand, counting down.
ATATATATTGCCGCTGGTATTAAGGTGTTCCCTACACAAAGTTGCTAGAGAGATCATCATTATTCGCTATCAAAGGAAATTGCGTTAAATGCATATAAGCCCACCGCGACGATAAACGCAATAGATGACAGCCTGTTAATAAAATCATTAGTAATTTAATAACTACGATTGACTAAGTCTTTTCAGAACCCACCACATAAGAAGACCGGTAGTAATTATCCACCCAGCTAGACCCCGTATTGTTCTAACAGAGCTAGTGCTTAAATAATAGGTTATTGTCAGCCAGCAGCTGTGCAATCGAGTAGAATATCTGTACAATCCTATTCCCGAGCTGTGCTTGAAGAGGGAGTAAATCATTGTCCATGAGATGAGGCCATCAGAGACAATCCGGAAGCCGTATGAAATCACCAAGATGGGCTATAAGAACACATCCGCTCACTAAGATGAAGAACTGCGGAGAGGAGAATGCTTGCCCGATTTCGAGCCATAGCAGGGTAACATGGGTATCTAACCCTTCATTGGAGACTGTTTCACGATGAATAAATTGATGGAGAAGAAAGGAACGTACATTCCGACTAGATATGCTATAGACGAGATAAACTCAATGATTCGAGGCCGCTATACTGCCGTACGTACCAATTGTGAATCCTGTCATAGAGTGCGTTAGATATCAGATCGCAGGAGTGAATGTTTAACCGACCCCATCCGAGCAAGAATGGAAGAATCTGTATTGGAATATCCTGTCAAAACCGTGTAGGGAGATTATAAGATTAGAGTATTCACAGTGAATTGTGCGAGCCGTTTTTGTTGGGCGACTGAAATAAAAATAAGAATACAATGAACTTAATAGTCACTGGGATTCCTGGTTGACGATACTGACAAATCCACATCCGCCTAATAAAAAAGCTTTACAGCGAGGATCATTAAATATGTAACAGTTGTAAACAAGGAAAAACATACCCCTCAACCATAAAGCATGTCATTTCCTATGTGAGATATAAAATCAATTCGTCGATAAAGACATGAGATCAAACTTACCTCGAGTGGCCGTGCGAACTGAGAAATCAAATTTTAAGGATTTAAGGAGAAATCAAAGCTTCAGTCAACTCACATGAAAAGCACTGTGGGTTGTGGGTCAAAAGTGCACAAAGAAGAAATAAAAACAACGGTCTCACAAAGGTATGCAGCGTGTAAATTTATCCCAAGGCATATTTTGTCCTCGTTGTATCACATTATACCACAATGCAGCAGATATGGAGATAAAATGACCGGTCTCCGTCTATCAATGTGGGTGAGGTGCTGAATGACTTCAGCAGAAACTACTACGCTCACTAGAGAGATAAACGCAACCTTACGGTCGTAGGTGAGTGACCAGAAGATAGCGAGTGGATAGCACTTACCAAACCTCTCATATATATATGATCCTTTGAAAATCTTCCGAAATACCAAGAGATTTGACCGCACAACGTTCCATACATGCTGAAAGAGTTGCAGTTAATAGCAGTTCAGAATCCGACACGTCCAGGAAAACATACGCGCTGGAGATTGCGCATCCTATGAGTAGAGATCCCGAAAACAAGTGAGGATTCGGACTCTGTGCCATCTTGCAGGTCTGCAAAATTCTGTAAAAGAAAGAGAGGTCAGTAACTAACGTTAAAGACTCAAAGGTACATATAGCCCATTTTCAGTCTCGGTGGGGGATTGGTCGATAAGGCCGGCTGTCAGGGTTGCTCCCGACTTCGCATCATGAATGGAACTGCTGGGTAAAACTTCCCACACTACAGAAACTTATTGAACATCCATTCAAAACGATTGAATGTGAGCGGCCATCAGGTTCAAATGCTTGTGTTTGTGGTATCCAGCCACCTCAAGGTTAAATTTGATTCTATACTGGACGTTGATGGGGCGCGTAAAATGCGGGCATTTATACACCTATATTTTCTGTCTAAGCTTGTGTTCAGCTGAATTGGATATTGACTGCATAGTACTTACATTTTCCTTCAAGAGAAGCAGTTAAGAAGCGACATTTACATTGCGTGACATGTGCCGACAGGGTTTACATAGAATCAATTTGAGGTACGAGATCTTAGCGTCGATTCAGAATTAGTTACCAATAGCATACGGCGACCTCGGTATACCGGCCTCGGGCTTATCTAGAACTTTAAAGACAGAAAAATACATCAAGATTAATGGTGAAACAGGAAATCTTGCATGGCGCTCACTGGATCTGAGGATGAAGTATTCAGCCATTGTTAACGATTATTTATGTACCGTCGGTAATACCAATATTTAGGACTGCCATGCTCCCTCAATGCACAGTTGTATGCACTGGTAAGGACAGTGACCGACTCTTGGAGGCCTGAATGCAAACGGACAAGTTAACATTTTAAGTTTCTACTTTGAATGATTAGTAAATGAAGTCACTGTCTCCACGGAGACTTCTTCCTTGAACTTCGCTGGATAGGCAAAATAGTTGCAGCGTCGACACAATCCAAGATACAGCTGCCCATATACCTTCAAAGTCTAGTTGTACAGGGTGGTTATTCGAGGGTAAGAATGGCACGCGATCACGTCGTTTGACCGCTTCAAATTTTTTCAAGTTCCAACGGGTCGCCAGGATTGAGTTGAAGAAATACATTAAGACGTTTATTTCATGACAGAGATTACAAGCAGGTATGACATGGAGAAAGAGGCTGAACTCATCAACGCCGGTATTGAAACTGAGTTTGGCTTGGTTTGGTCACCATATGGGCCGTCCTGAACGGTGACGCACTTCCCCCTTCCACCACCATCCGCAGGCCAACCGCAGCCTGTTTCTGGTCTTTCGACCAACACCGTTACTTTAAATCTCGCCCGCATTGTTGTGGCACAGAACCTTGGAACAATGGCTTCGATATACGGCGAAGGAGCTGGCTCAAGGCTGCCGACAGTAGTTCTTGTTCTCGCTGGAGTCTCTACTTTCGTCGCGGTGCTGGTTTCGGGAATGTCGATACATCTACAACTCAAGAACTATAGGAAACCTGTCTTACAGCGGTTCGTGTTCATTGGACACGTGAAGGTTCAAAGCTAATGAATTTACAGGATGGTTATACGAATCATGCTCATGGTTCCAATATACGGAATTGCTTCTCTCATCTCCTTGTTTTCGGTGGAGGCTGCGTTTATTATTGATGCTATACGGGATATTTATGAAGTGAGTCGCAGTTTTGATTTTGCTCATTTATTTGCCCTGTAAGATCATACCGTTTCCCGTGCAACCAAGTGAGATATATGGGCATTTGCTGCATCGGCTTCCAGTGCATGCGCTATCGTCTGCATTCCTGACGAGTTCAGACTGATATATCTCACTTGACGCTGTACTTTCATCATTCTGCTCTATTGTACCGCGTTCCAATCTTACAAATCTATCTCTAGGCCTTTGTAATATACTGTTTTTTCGTTCTACTTCTATCCTATCTCGGTGGAGAGCGTTCTCTCCTCATCCTGTTACACGGGCGACAACCCAAAGAACCCGTTTTCCCCTTAAATCTTTTCAAGCGAGAAATCGACGTCAGCGACCCTTACACCTTCCTATTCCTGAAACGCGGTATCCTCCGTACGTCCGTCCGTGCTCCCAACTGCCTGATGCTAAACCTGTAAGCAGAATATGTACAAGTGAAGCCCATTCTGGCTGCGGTCACTCTTATCCTAAAGGCATGCGGCAAGTTCAACGAGGGAGACTTTCGCGCGAACTCCGGATACCTCTACGTCAGCATCGTCTACAACACCAGTATCTGTCTCAGCTTGTATTGCCTTGCGATGTTCTGGGTGTGCGTGAACGACGACTTGAAGCCTTTCAGGTGAGAATCTCTGCTGCCTCATGTCAAGCTGAGCGCTGATACACGATGTCATCACCAGACCCGTCCCAAAATTCCTCTGTGTGAAAGGAATTCTCTTCTTCTCCTTCTGGCAGTCAGTCGCCATCTCCGTGCTCGTCGCTGCGCGTGTAATCACCAAACTTGGGCCATACACTGACCCCGAGAATGTCTCTGTCGGATTGAATGACACGCTCATCTGCCTTGAGATGCCATTCTTCGCAATCGCACACATGTACGCGTTCTCTTATAGGGATTATATTGACCCACACCATACATTCGTCGCGCGCATGCCGATGTATTACGCGTTTCGAGATGCCTTTGGTCTTCTGGACGTAGTCGAGGACTCGAAGGCGACCTTACGCGGAGAGGGTATGGACTACCGCGAATTTGAACCTGCAGAAGGCTTCATGCACCAAGGAGTTGGCCGTGAACGCCGCATTCGGGCTGGTCTACGATACAGTAAAGGTGGTCAACGCAAATACTGGCTTCCAAAAGCCACTGCAGACACACAACCGCCAGGTCGAGCCGAGCGTGTCATGAACCGGGCCATTACCAAAATAGCTGGTGGAGATCAAGGCGAACAAGTGCATGCACCACTCCTCCAATATGAGGCCGAGGATGTCGTACACCTAGCACCCGATATGCAGAGTCCGACTGAAGAGGCCAATGTGTGGGGTGACGCGGAGATAGAGGACGGCTATGAGCTACCCTTTGGGGATTTAGACGATGGTGATGAGGAGCTGTTCGAACACAGCAAAAAGTACCTTTTTGGAGACTATAATTATCCTTGCATTGATGTGAGTTCTGAATCAGCGCGGACGGTGATGTGGGATGAGGAGGAACGCGTGTTGCGGGACGAGCGGGGGGCATGGTTTTCCCCCATACGAGGTGCCAAAGGACTAGCTACTTTACAGACACGAGACAGGCCTGCATGGCAAGGGTACGGTGCGGTGGGCACCACTGCACCAACAAACGGGAAAGGGCGTAGTCGCGCAATCCGTGATGAGTTGGACGAAGGGGATGGTAAAGTCATTGATTACGAGCAAGATCGTGTGGAAGGTGCCGAACCGAAGGATGTCAAACTCAAATGGACAAAAGTGCGTAGCCAAGACTCGAGATCAGCATCACACTCGCAATCCCCCCACCTCCGGAATCAAGCAGAGGCGTCATCTATGCCCTCTTCATCAGGAAGCAGTAGCGGGAATAGTGCCACACGTATACGCTCGCCACCTTCGATGTCCCGTGATATTTCACGAGCAACAGCCTCGCCCCTTCCTCCTGATGCGGTAGACCTGGTCGTGGAAGATAGCGACGCAGCTGAGGAAGAACAGACACGGGATCGAAGGAAGGGAGAACCTTCAGTCCGAGGCTCTGGGCTACGGAAAGTCTACAGACGCGGGTTTACGGTGCGCACTGAAGATGGCGAACACGCCGAGGGCGAGGTCGAAATCGAGGAGCCAGGAGATGACGATAGGAGGAGGATAGAAACCGGCGAAGAGATTCTGGACGCCATCGGCGACGAGAGCGAGGAGGGTCAGGCTCGCAGTTCCGAATCCGTGGATAGCACAGAGTGGACGAGAGAAGCTGATGGGATCGTTGCCCGTGCGGGGACCCCACCTCTGCATGCGCAGGTCAAAACACATGAACATTACCATATCCCTGATGATGATAACCCATGGGCTTGAATATTTCTATTTCGCGTCTGTTATTTCCTTTGTATTGGCTTCTTGATTGGCATTTTATGTAGTCACTATTCATGGATTTCTGCAATACACAGCATTTCGGTGTCATAATATTCAATCCATAAGGCCTTAAGATAACGACTGGGACAGTTGTTTTCCGTTGATTTAATGTTCCAAATGATATATTTATAGCTTAATTATGTGTATAATTGCAGGGGTATATTTCTACATTTCTATGCTACTGCCCCTCTCGTCTTATCTTACGTATATCTTTTTACATCTAGCAAGTTCAGTCGATACACACTCAGAGGGCTGCGAGGACGGCTTCAGCACCAGAGACGGTGACGTCTCTTCCAGGCTCGACCTAGAGATAACTTGATGTTAGTTGTACTTCTTTAGAGTTACATGAAGTACCACTTACACCGAGGTATTTCACAACGAGATCGTCCAGGACGAGAGCATACCGGCCAGTACGGATGCCCAAACCTAAGGCTGTGAGGTCCTTCTCCAGACCAATAGATTTGGACCATTTTGCGTCGCCGTCCGAGAGGGTGATGATCTGAAATAGATGTCAGCGAAAACAGCGGAGTACAGAAAAAGGCAATGAACCTTATCGGTCAGGCCCTCAAATCTTCCCCATCCGCTCAGGACAAAGACGTCGTTGGCAGCAACGACGGCGACTACATCGATACCCTTGGCCTTGAACTCGTCGTATTTTTGAATGTAAGGGGGGAGATGGTTGGCGTGGCAGGTGGGCTAGGTAGGACACATCCATGATCAGCTCGATGTATTGATAGATTATCGACGCGTCGCGATTGCTGTAAATAACTTACAGTGAAGGCACCAGGAACAGAGAAAAGAACGACCTTTTTACCCTTCCACTCGTTGGTAGAGAGTTTGGTAGCTATGGGTCAATGGATCACTGAGCATTTCGCCGGTGAACAGATGGAGAACCACGTACGGATGCCGCAGGCGAGCTGTAGATAGCAGAGATAAGATCAGCGCTCACTTTCAGTTTGACTGACAGCCCAAACACACCTTGTCTTCGAGAGCAGGGGTGTAAGGAATGGTGAGGAAGGTTCCCTCGGGAATGGTGTCGCCGACTTTGAGAGACATTGTAAGAAAGGTTTAGAGGATAGTTTGGTTTTGGTTGGAGAAGAAGTTAGATTGAGGATGAAGATATGGCGGGAATGAAGCAATAAATACGATCTGAAATAACCGGGGCTCGGCAATAGAGTGGTTGGCCCTCCGTAATCTGTCGATAGCTTGCTGAGCAGGGAGAGTTTTGATTGGCTTGTGCAGTCTATCATGACGAATCCGTCACTAATCGTCGCGAATACCCCACGTGACCGACGGCTTTAGCACCAGGTCGGCACGTGCAAGTCTTATATTAAGCACAAGGGCTGAGACGCTCCTCAGTCAGCTTGATGCTCATGACGAAGACAGCATGGGTTCGAGCCAAGAAATGGTTCCACCATGAGGTTCGCTGTACAGAGTAGAATAATAGTGAGATAGAAGGTCGATTCATCCCGTCGAGAAGAACTATGTAGGTATATGCATTCCAAATCATCAACTTTGGACCGTCGGCATGATCATCGTCATCTCAATGGTGGAAACTTGAAGTGTTCAGAAAGTTGGCGATATAAATAGCTTCGTACCGATGTCAGCTGGGTGGCTTGAAGTGTAACACCTCGGAAGATCTCATGTCAGATATTGTTTTAAAAATGCGAACATCGCATGCGCTACGCGTGTATGTGTACCGGCGTGAGTTCCCATTGTATGTCAAGCTACTGAGGCTTTTGTAATGCGTCGACGGTTTAGGCGGGTTGTCGAAGTGAAACAGACGAAGCCTGTTTACTAAGAGTTCATTTAAGTAAAGAGTTGACCGCTAGTTCGCCGCTGAGAAGATGGTTGTCTAGAGGAGATTCGCGCGACCCATTCGTGCTGCGTATTTCCGCATGATGACCGATAGTGTGTCGTCCAAGATACGCAGTATTTTGCGAGTACCCCTCAGTGGAATGCATTAGATACATACCGTGCTACTCCAAGGCTGTGCTTCGGAAGCGATTCAGAGAGCACAAGGTATACACGCAACGGATTCTTGATTGATAGATTCAACCGTAAGTAGCGGTCGATTAACACCTGCGAGAACTTTTGCTACTATAATTAAAAAGCTAGCTTGGAGTGTGAAGATATCAAACAGAATGATTGATCCCAAAGAATGCCTACATACCGTTGTCTGATATCCACCGACACAGGCCAAGTTAGATACTAAGTTCTCCACTGTATTACCCAGGTGTTGTCTATGCCCGAGGTCATTTTCAGTTTTTGAGTAGAGTTTGGAGATAGTAATATTTTCCGTGAGATCCGATTGGTAGAAATAGCAGCTCAGCCTCCGCATGAACGAGCAAACAGGGTCAAGTGCCAACTGGCCACAGAAAATAAGGTCGGAGACCCTATTGCGCGTATACGAAACGCCCGAGGAACGACGCAGGAAATTGTCAGACCAGAGTATAACAGAAAGAGCCGATGCTGGGAGTTAGAAGTTCATGAAGAAAAATCGAGGAAGAGTTATGAAATACCCACCCACCGCAGACCTTAGACGGCCGGCGTTTCCGGCAATTCGGTGATATCCCGGGTTACCGGAATTGCCCAAAGTATCAATGCATCCGAAAGCGCACTAGCGCGGGTCAACGATCGTTGCCCACTCGTTTCGCATTCAACGCCAGTTGCACAACCCGCCAGTAAATTATCTGTTTCCCATCATGGATATCAATCTTTATATTACACTCCAACAGCTCTTCGCTATCCGATGGGTAAGGGTATTACATACTTTATTTACAACGCAACTCTCAAATTTATTTGTAGTACGAGGTAGCAGGAGGCTCGTTTGATCATCTCATCCCTTTAGTTATCCCCAACATTCTAATTGACATCACGCCTGCATGTAATAAGTAAAATTTTGACAGGCCTTATATGTCCTTTTCTTCCTGATACTCACCGAAACACGCCTTAGTAATCCATCAATCGCTCCGAGCTGAAAGGTACTAATCTGTCCTTGTCATCCGTGATGGAACTTGAGCAGCATAACTTTAGATCAACACGACGCTGATGCACGTCAGTATACATAAAGATGCATGAGCAAGAGTAAGATCTTGAACGAGGGACCTTGTTGACCGACTTACCATGTGAGCCTCTCTCGTCTCATCGGTTTCATAACTCTTCTCACTGTCTTGTTCTAGCCTTCCACAATGGCCCGGTCGTCACCACTTTCTACAGTTCGTCTCGTCGTCAGTTCTAACGGCGAACAATACCGTGTCGTCGAGGTAACAGGGGCCAACGACGGCTCGTGTATACGAGAGCAGATCTTCTCTAAGGTGTGTTAACTATATCGACGGAGAAACCTACGCGGCATATTAATTAGCGAACGCAGCTTTGTATACCAGACGATAACCAACGGTACTTCGCAATATATCCTTCGGAAATAGGATCGTACGCTCTAGGTGCAGCGTTGAGCGACAAGTCTTTATTTGCATTATGTCGGGACCGAGGCGACCCATCTGGCTCGTTGAAATTCTTCGTATCTACGTCTCCTAATCAACCACCGGCTCATTATGAACCGGGATATACGACAGACTTTGTACCTGTGAGTAGGTCGACTGATTTGCATAGACGTGGGCTAATTGTTCCCCAGTCGTTCCTTGTCAACCGGTCATGAAACCATCTCGGCTAAGATTTTACTGAGTCATTCACAAGACTCCTTTGTTCCCTCGCACTGGGCCAAGTTGTCGTTGTATTTTTATACCTCACTGGCATCGTCTCCACTATTTCTTTGGCTCCTTCGGACGGTGTAAGATAGCAGAAAAATTCCCCACGAAGTCCTGTAGCAAGCACGTGTATAATAGATCAGCGTTCAGACTCACGATGACCGAATAAATTGCCTCGAGGTCAGGTTTTAATTGAGATACCTACTAGCATATTTGCTTGGGTAGATTACTTACTGGATCGGTTGGCACCGCCTTTTGTTCCTTATAGGCCTAAGCGTTATCGGATGAACATTAGACCACACTTCGCTCCGCTATCATCAGGCCCATGATGGGCAGAATTAGCCTCCAGTCCAGCAGGATGCTTAAGCAGGCATTAAGGACGGATCACCTACGGATCAGCAGGGGAGGTATCATGAAACTTGTATCTTGAAGGAGCAAAGGAATACACGAGGTAGGGGTCAGAAGCTTGTGGCCGGGTCGCTTGAAACAGGGTGTTTACGAACGTCTTCGCAGCTGTTCGGTTTTCGCTGAATGGTTCGCCCCGAAGCCGGCTCAATAAGTAATCAGCAGTGGATGCATGAATGGTCTTTAAGAGCAGTTTGTTGGGCGATCATTTCGAACCATAGAAGCAAGGACTCACTGATAGTATACAGAAGTCGGGTTTGCATATCATTGGAAGGCTTTCGTAAGATGGTGGACATGACCTAGCGGTGACATTATACCCCTGGAGAAGTGAGTTTGTGCATATACTTCAGCTTCAGCTATTGAAGCCGAGCTAGTATAGATTTTACATAACAGAAAGAGGAAGAGGTCTTACTTGTGCCTTTCTACTTGATCTTAGCAGAGGCCGTTTGGATTTGAAGGGCTATTAATGGCTTCCATCACATCACGGAGCCATTCCGTAGACTCGACTGCGATCGGTAAGTAAAAGGGAATCAGGACCCGATACACTGCCACAATCATCCATGGAGCAACTTAACAGTCAATTGCTTGACAATGAGTGGTACAAAAACGAAGGAAAGCAGCCACACTAAGATTATAGAAAGACTTGACATTAACTTGAAGCTTCTATATCACTAAATTACTTGGGGGGACGATTCGGCTTTCCAGTTCCTCCTCGAATGCCGATATTCGGGCGATCCTGCTTGCCCCGGCGACCTTCTCTGTAAGGAATGTAAGTAAGTTTCGTTGTTCGATAGCTTCCAACAGATCTACACACGTGGGAGGATTTTCAGGGTACTCCCTGAAATAGAATAGCCATTAGAATGAGAAGAATATCATCATGAAGATCAACTCACTCCTCTTCCTCTGTAGGGCTGGTAAGCGAGTCGAAGTCGTCGTTTGCCGGTGCCTCTTTCACTTGGACGTTCCCACTGGAGGCAAACCTTAACTTGAATATCATTGAGGTATGACCAATAGACTGACCTGAGAGAAGTCTGAACATGGCTGCTATTAATATTTGCATGGCTGTTAGATTGCACAAAGAAATAGATGTTATAGACCGACCTCTGTCGCTGGTGTAGTTTATTATCGGCTGTTGTCGAAGCTGGTTGGGGACCATCATCAACCGGCATCCTAGAGAGTCGTCATCGTCAGATCGCCCAAACAAAATAACAGAGTCAGGAAAGTACTTCAAATCCTGTTGTTCTTGAGATGTATGTGATGTCGAGATCGTCTTCGCTTCGATTGGTTGTAAAGTGTCTGCATCGATCCTTGGTCATCCGATTCCGTCAGTTTGTCAATTGATCATCATTGATAATGTTCTCACAAAGCAGTAGCTGAACGAGAGATCTCCGAGTTATTTGGTCCATTCGACATGATCCTCTTCGATAGTAAAAGGTAGGGTGATGGTTTGTAGACAAAAGGGATTTTAAAGAATCGTCCTTGACTCGCAGTCAGCTCGCAGTTCCGGAATTTATGCACGTCCGAGGCTGCATCGCCTCGTAAGCACCTCTCAAATTAGGAACCACTTTTGATGAGTCCCGGGCCGCTTTCCGAGAGTGATACGCACCTATTTTTGTGCCATACACAACCTCCCTAGTACAGCTCGAAATAACTTTCTTGCTGAAGAACAAGATGTAGCTATAGCATGTACGGTTGCTTTGACGGCAACTTGATTTGAATTTAATAGAAGAATCTTATTTGATGTCGTATGTTCTGAAACTATGTCACCTGACTTTCCAGAAGGCCAATGGCAAATATCCTCAAATAGTTGAACTGCGAACCCTGAATTCCGGCTTGCCATTGGACGTTCACCTTCCTGCAAGCTCTCGAAGCCACCTCACAAGGGATTTACACCACTATGACGCTCATATTCAAGTGGCATAGTAAGTGGCTGAGATTCATACCTCACTTTCCAATATTTTGATTGGATTCACACTTATTGCTGCTCCGGTTGTTTGCAGGTCCCATACGCCGAAATGGTTCACGGTCTCTTCCGCCAATCCCTTTCGAAATATACACCGAAATATTTGAATATCTGCGTCCTGAAGTGCTTGGAGTCACAGAATATGAATATAAAGCATGTATCTTCAGAGTGGGTCGTGCTTGCAAATACTTTCTATCCATCGCAGCAGAGCATACCTTCGAGAACATGGTGCTCTCTTGTAAAAAAGACGATGAAAATCGTGCGAATGCCCAGCATGAAAGTATCTGCAGAGACATGATACGCGGAATAGACTCGGCTCGCACACTTGCCCTTCATGTTATACGATGTTCATTCTCTCATTGGAGGACAACTGAGGCTTACATGGCGAATTTTAACGACTCCAGGCGTGGAATGTTCATCAAAGCCTGTCGATTCATGGTCAACGTCGAAACTTTGAATATAAACAATGTCGAGCTCAGTAAAGAAATACTGCAGGCTGTTCGAGCCTTTCCGCGGCTGAAGAACCTCTCTATTACTTCATGCAACTTTGATTCCAAAGTTAAAAGCAGCGACATTCAAAAACTGGGCTCCCTTCGCCTAGAAAAACTCTCCCTTCTGGATTCCTCGGACACACTCAAATTTACCTACCTAATACATGCAATTTATCCTCCGTCGTTAAAAGAGCTTACATCGAACTCGTGGGAGTTCATGCGCACCATCGCTTCTCAAACTGTAGATTTAGATCTTGAAACTCTAGTGATCTCGCAACCGTCGGACACTAAAGTCTCGTTTGTGGAACTTCAAAATGCGCTAGAACGCACTCCCAACCTTCGTTGCCTGAAACTTCTTTTCAGTTCCGAATTCCACCTTAACACGAATAACTTTTCGTTACCTGATACTAGCATTCCCAATCTCAGAGTTCTTTCCTGCCCAGCCTCGCTCCTTCCCGCGTTGGTTAGGACTCGACCTGTGAATAACATCTCAATCGTCGGATATTCGCAAGGTTTTACCAGTAAAGTGATTCTTGCAGCGCTGAAAACATCCTCTGGCAATATCTCTTCTCTTTCTGTTCCAATACGTGTAACTTTAAGATCATCGTTCGGAGACTCCTTCCCGCAGCTTAAGCACCTAGTTGTAGACTGCACCGACCTGTATCCGGAAGAATACTTCTTTGAATCAGTATGTTTTTCTATTTGCTTGTGTATGGTGTTGGATTTCCCCTAACCCCCGCTTAGGTCTTACAGCAATTATGCGATGCTCATCCAGTTAACAATGTCCTTCAAACTCTGGAAACTCTTTTCCGTGACACATCTTTCGAAGATGCAGACCCTTCTTTCCGAGATCTATCACTTCAATATGATACTATCACATCAGTAATACTCCCGAAATTTCCCAATCTCGAAGAATTCTCCGTATCCAAATATGTAAAGTGGACAAAGGTGCCTGGATGCAGCGAATGGAAAGCAAAAGTGCCCTTGGTCGTTCGTCCTGAAGTTTTGCAGTATCTCATGGTCTACGAAGAAGGCGAGGGTGTGGATTGGACGGATTATGATGGATGCTTTGGCAGGATTTATACTTCACATAATAGGAATGGTTTGGTGACAAGTAAGTGATACGCTCCAATACTTCCGATTCTACTGAGGCTTACTTATGCTCGAACGAAGTCTGATTTTAATTAATGTCTCCAAGGCACCACCGCTTGAACCCATGGCCGGCTCTCAAGTTATTTCGATTCACTCGGACGCAACCCCATACCTATATTCGCCTATTATTATGCACACATATGTCTTTGAGAATTTCAATTCCCATTAGACTTTCCCTCTAACATCAGCTTCATTGTACTATACCAATCCAGATCGTCTCGTTATGCCATTTTTCACTAGTACTTCCTACATTATCGCTGTATATTCTTTCACCTATATTTCCTGGAGTAACGATTGCTCGTCTCATAAGTCTTTACTGCACATACTATGCGTATACCGGCAGTACTCGCAAAAACTATCGTAGTTAATGATCCTCTTGACTGTTTCCTCTAGCCTACTGAACAATTGCGCATACCTCGCCATATCAGAAACATTTCTCGTTTATATTGTAACAAGTTGTACATATAGTTGTTTTACTTCTCTTATCATGTGTCAGTATCATAAATTCACAGTGTCTACTAAACAGCTTCCGTATTCATTCTCAAGAAAAGAGGAGGAGAAAAGACAGGGTAACTCAACACGAAGTCGTCTACGCAGAGAGCTTCTCCCTGAGGAGTTTCTTGAGGGTCTCACCATCCTCGGCGAACTTCTTGATACCCTCGTGGAGTTTATCAAAGGCCATCTGGTCCTGGAGGAGAGTCCAGCGGAACTCGGGCTCGTTGTCGATGAATGACACCTTGGAGATGGGCTCGGCTTGTGCTGCTAAAGATAGATGCCATTACGTCATTAGCAAAGACTAAGGGGCCAATTCAAAACCGTACCAGCACTGGCATCGAGCTTCTTGGGGACGGGAGCGTCGGATTTCTTTAGCTCCTCGAGGAGAGAGGGGGAGATCGTGAGGAAGTCAACGCCGGCGAGCGCCTTGATCTCTCCGATCTGGATGGAGGCAAGATTAGTTCTGCGAATGACGCGCAAGGCTCGGCCGACGACATACGTTGCGGAAAGAGGCACCCATGACAATGGTCTTGTAGCCGTGCTGCTTGTAATAGTTGAAGATCTTCTTCACAGACTGTACACCGGGATCCTCATCACCCTCGTAGTTCTTGCCGGTGGATTTCTTGTACCAATCAAGGATCTATTACCGGATGGTGAGAATGACTGGGAAGAAATACGTCGACAAGTACTTACACGACCCACAAATGGCGAAATCAGGGTAACACCAGCCTCTGCGCATGCAACGGCCTGTCCGAAACCGAAGAGGAGGGTGAGGTTGCAGTGGATACCGTCATCCCTCTCAAGCTCACGAGCAGCCTGGATACCTTCCCATGTTGATGCGATCTTGATGAGAATACGGTCTTTCTTGATACCAACGGAGTCGTAGAGAGCGATGAGCTCCTTGGCCTAGATATAAATTATCAGAATATAATCTACCATTAGATAGATTTATGGGTACACGCCTTAGCCTTGGTGGCCTCCTTGTCGAAAGACAGACGGGCATCAACTTCAGTTGAAACACGACCCGGAATGATAGCAAGAATCTCTTTGCCGAATTCGACGAGCTTCGATGTCGACGATGTTAAAATCTGGACTTATCACTTCGAATGACATAGAACATACGAGTCTGTCAATTGCTGCGTTGGCTTGGGCTTCAAGGTCTCCACCCTTCGACTTGCCGTACTTGACGGCGGAATCGATCAAGCGGGCGTATCCTGGCTTGTTGGCTGCGGCAAGAATGAGCGAGGGGTTAGTAGTAGCGTCCTATTTATGCATTTAGCATAATCCCCTCGTAATCGATGTAGATAATCCGTTACCTGGGGCTTGTAGACATCGATGGCTGCGATACTTCATTAGAGGACTGCAACGGGTACAGAGAGTGGTTGGACTTACATTCGAAGTCTCCAGAGTCGGAGACGACGACGGTGCCGGTTTGTTTGAGGAGATCGAGTGAGGTGGTCATGGTGGTAGGAAGGAAAGTTTTGGGAGTCTCAATGAGCTTTGGGTGGTGATGATATACGGGGCGCGCCAAATCTTACTCAGGGCGTAGATCATAATCCCGAAGGTCATGTGACTGATGATGTAGCCGGAGCTAAGCTGTTTTCGTTCCGGTGTCCGGATAAGCAGCTCTCCTCCCACCTACTAAGCAGTCATAAAATCTCCCAGTCAGCACTGACAAGCACGTACTTTACTCACCAAATAAACTTAACACACCTTATCCATCATTTAAACTTGAGAATTTCTCATTTCAAGCATTACATTCTCAAGAATTTATTTTCTTTCGTCCAATAGGGTCCTCTCATCTCATGCGGCGATTGTCAGCATAACGAACGACGGTCTCACGAAGCTCACCGGTTTTCGGCGTGATTCTCCACCTCCAGGTTAAGCAGGCGACGATAAATATGGTGCGCAAACGTTTGTGCACTGAAATTTCCGGGGATTATGCGGCAACTGCTCGACCAGTCTTATGCCGAGTTGATTGCATGCTATCTCGAGAACAGCACTGTGCGAGGTACTCCGGAATAGGCATAAGCGACCAAGTATCTGGAAACGTGAGGATAACTACCTTGATTGGAATCAAAATTCCGACAAACAATATGGTTCAGGTTGCATACGCAACAGTCTTGTCGTCGATTTCCACTGGTGGATGATTGTAGATCGTCGCTGCAGTATATTTGATAAGTATCCAAGTCCGTAAACTCTCAACTTGGACTGTCAAACGCCTAAATATGACCCAAGAGGCGATTTCTACCAGGATTGAACGCTCTCTATTCATCGAAGAAGGAGCAGGCCTACTGCGATTTTAAGATTGCTTAGTGAGTTGGCGTGACTGAAGGCCTGTGATGCGTAGATGTCAGATAAAGATCATGGCGTTCGAAGCGCAGTGCGTTAATCATTTCTAATGTCGAGATTGGCATAACCGACATACAATTCCTTTTGCGCAAGTACCACTCTGACTCGTGAAGTCCGACTTCACTACGAGTCAGTGAGTAATAGGAGCAGTGACTCTCGACTTATAAGCTTAATAAGCAGCCCATCGGCACGGTACTAGGCTACGTCTTCGGCATCAAGCGTGGTATGGTTCACCTTTTTATTTTATTCGCCACAACAAATAGCAACTACAGCCAACCGCACAAGAACTTATTTTCCGTGCATTTTTGGCTTAAACGTAGAACTATAGGCGCCCACGGCCAACGCTCGGCTTTAGCCGCCCTGATAGCTGTGTCAAAGCTGTGAAATTTCTTCAATTTCCAGTGCTCCGCTATCGATATCCACACATGAAGATGCTATCGACTCATATATTCGAAATACGTCCTTCTGGAAATCCTATACATCCAACATCTCGATGCGTTCCAGTCTCAGCTCCGTATCGCGTATCCTCGGTCTTTCGTTTTCGTTTTTATTATTTTTGTATTCACAGACCGATGCTCCCCCAATAATTCAGAGAATACATTCCACGGGCGATATGAAGCACCGCTCTCCACTTTGTTCTCCACGGGTCTGTTTGTGACGATCAATGCTGGTAGCGCGAGAAGAAGACATGAAAATACAAGTACGCCCTCGACGCGACGCGAACAACTGGCCGTAATGGGCAGCGCCGCATGATATCATCCTGGCATATGCGTCCGCTGTTAGTTGATGCGAATACGGACTTAGCTTTGTGATAAACAAGACTACAAATTCATGTCCACTCGAAGCACCGATGACACAATACCGACGCCCATGACATACAGGATCAACGGCGAATTTCACAACAACTCGTGGTAATATTTGTTTTGCGGGGTTTTATGGACACTGTTCTCGACCCAAGATCATGGGAGCGAGGATCGACTTCAACAGGGCTAGAGAATATGTAGGAGTCACCCCCCAAATAATCTCGCGTGGTTAGGCTAAAATGTGGGATCTATAGAATAAATGGCGATATGGGCGCCCGTCAGACTTCAAGGCAGTGAAGTGCCGTGTTTTAACAATACCCTCGACAAAAATCGTGGTGATCCCCAGAGGTACAGAGTAAAGGCGAGAAATAGAATTCCTTGTTCTTGAGAAAGGACGCGTATGTGGGATTTACAGAATCAACTCCTCGTTGAAACGCGCGGTGAACAGAAACGCGGCACGTACGCAAATCAGGGACCAACGCGTGAAACTTTGAAGGCTCCGAAGTGTCACGGTCATAAACATGTGCATGTGACACATATATAGCGTGGTTCCAAATCGGGAAGATGCAGCTTTGGATTGGCACGTCCCTTCGCGTACAGCCTCTTTGCACGATCATACCTCTGACGCATTCATACATCTCTTCTCGAACGCTAAATTTAGGCTGCTCCGGTTCCAGTCCTTATCGTGGCTATGACTCAACTATCGTTGTTTTACAGCAGGAACTCGCTTACACAGTCGAAAAGGTTTTCGGGTGCTTCACAAGACGATCACCGAGTATTGGAACCATTGCGGAACCTTAGCAAAACAATGTTCGTATTTCCTGGTGTATTTGGATAGGGTCATATTTTAAGTGACCCACTGTCGGCGAATCATTCCAGCGCTGATCCGTCCGGGGATCTTGGCTCCTGTTTCTTTCCGATACACTCAGTTGTGTGCCGCAGAATCTCGTCCCCACCATGATGGTTTCCAATGACTAAGTTTATCTATCAAACTAGCCATCTTATGTCCGACTGTACTTGGATTCCTAAAATCGGCTTGTACATCTTATCAGTGCTTTAAAGGTCTGACTCAACGGTCGATTATTTCATTGTCTTTACTCTCTTTCTCTGTCTTGTTACTCACCCACTCAGACTACTCAAAGTATTCTTCATAGAAACATGTCGCGTCACCATGCGTCAAGCTCTAGATCATCAACTGTTCCAATAATTACTCTTTACGACGTTCCGGGACATACACCTCAGCCTTGGGCACCTAATATTTGGCGAATTCGGTAAGTAATAACGCGTTGTTCCTGAAATGGTTTTGTAATATTAAGTGATTTCTGCCGCAGATTCATTCTCAACTACAAACGCCTTCGTTACAGGACCGTCTGGGTCGAATTCCCAGACGTAGAATCAAAACTGCGTTCTCTAGGTGCACAACCTAGCGCATACAAGAGCGATGGGCGACCAGTCTACACGTTGCCCGTGGTTATCGATCCCACACGTAATCCCATGGCCCCAGAAGTTCTTTCCAACACAAATAACATTGCCGAATACCTCGAGTCTGCATACCCTGCACGTCCTGTATTTCCGGAAGGAACTCGAGCCTTACAGACGCTCTTCGTGCATTACATTCAAGAAGTTTTCGCCAAACCACTTCTGCCAATAATGGTACCTCTCAGTCATCACCAGTTGCCGGAACGCACACAAACACATTTCCGCGGACAGTCCGGATTCGCTCCTCCCTCCACGAGTCATATTCTGTCAGGCTCGCAGCGCGAGCAGGCGTGGCAGGCTGTCAAGGAGCAATTTGACTTTCTCGCGGTAATCCTGGATAAGAACAGCGGGGACGGTGATGGTGTTGTCGCAATGGGACATGATGTCACCTACGCCGACTTTGCGCTGTGCTCGGTGTTGATATGGATTGAAAGGATGGCTGCTCATGACGGCTGGGCTCGGGTCCGAACGTGGAATGGAGGTCGATGGCAAAGGCTTTGGGAGCGCTGCAGGGAGTACATGGATGAGTACTGAACAGTCTTCATTTCAAGTTTTTTTATTTATCTTCAAGTTGAAATATCCCTTTCCTTTCCACTATCTATCTCAGAATCCTCAAAATTACCTCGATAAATAATTGCGAACAGTGTATTTTTAACACGAGTATTCTGATTTCCTTGTAGCTAGTAGCAATCTCTTAATTCGGTGTATGTCGGGTTTACATATTCCTCTATGAACAATCAGCAATTTACTTTGAATTTTATCTACAAATATAATTTATCCAGTATATTGTACACTACAGTGTAGTTACATAGGTAATATCAATTTTGAAATTATGACTCAGGAAATAAATTCATACTAGTAGTAGATGTGCATGGTTATGACATTGTGAGTCACAAAGATTCATCTAAAAAGGCTAATCCAGTAAAACTGCAAAGTATCCACCGTGATCCGTTTATTCCTTACCGCACAGCTTTATTTTTACAGATGCGCGATCATTTGCAGGTATCAAAATTTCCACTTTGTTGATCCTTGTTTTTCTGCAAATGGATGATCCCACGAAGTTGGAAGTGTGCAAGAGATGAGGTTGGTGAGACGATAAGACGATGATGTAAAGCAACGTCCTAGATATGGTGGAATGTAAATAATTCAAACGTAGCTCTTCCAGTTGAGAGAACTTTGCTGATTAAACGGCACAACTGAGTATACATACTAATTCCATAGGAACCTCCGGCTTGCGAAGCGGAGCGGACGATCTATTGGTATTTTATATATCACTCATCCCCATAGTGGCTAAGATAACTAGTCTTCCACGCACTGAGTACCCAGTCCAAACGCATTTTTCAAGTTAGGCTATGGTGGTGCCATGCTTAAACCGGACTCAGGGGCATGCTCCTGTACTAATGAAAGTCAGAATCCTACTAGAGATGGTATGATACACAGGACTATTGAAAAAAACGTAAAATCTTTAACCATGAAGAATTTAATTTTTCGAAGAGAGGCTACCTGTATCCCAGATGAAAGGCACTCGGATCAAAACCTTGAGGGGTTCACCAAAATTTCAGTTGCCAATATTTGTCATCAATGGTGTTAATAAACAAGGTTAAATTGTATGTAATTGGCTGCGCATGGGTCATATGGAGCATACCTTAACGCCTGATGATACGGCAATAATAACAGGAATATGAAAGAAGAAAAGGAATCTAGCTTTAGCTGGCAATTGGTACAAATGCCAAATGGGCCTGGCCCCTCTGAGAAAAGTGGCAGCGAGTATATATATATTCTCTTAGACAAACAAGCAAATCAAAGCATGTCACGATGCTGGGATATTTAATGGACAAAATTGGAATGCACTGTTTGGTCGACTCGGTTATGAATCTCGTTCGAAAGAACTTTCCAACTCGCTGGATTCCTACATGTATATCACCGTCATCAAACCTACAACTCCTTCTCCTGCCATGGTATCAAGACATGATAGATCAGTAGAATCTTTGATATAGAGTGCTAAATCACAAGGACTGATTGCAACAGTTGTTGACAGTCTTCTAATATCAAAGAAGAGAAAGGGCCTTCGTCCATCATCGTCCTTGAAGAACACTTTCGTATGTACACAAGAATTTCCAGAAGAATCAGCGATAGTGTCCGTTCCGTGTTCGCCAGCTGCCTGCGGTGGATATGTGCGAACGCCAATGCCTAGACGTTAGCTCAAGCATATGATAGATTTCGTCGAGTACATGCACGTTCATCCCATGTACGTGCGCTTGGTGGCTGAATTCTGGAGGTCGCCGTGACTTCATGAGGCAAAAGTGGCGGAAGAAACGAAGAATTAAGATAGAGTTGTCCTGGGGTAAGTACCAGAAGGGATCCTCCGCGATTGCGCAAGTTTCTGCGAAGTTAATGAGGCCCTACCTAGCGCCTGTGTGTATACTATGTTATCCATTATATTATATCGAGTGTCTTCAACGCGTCAAATGCTAGATATCTTCCGCCCACCATTCGTTGATATTCTACACTAATGCTCGATATTCATGTGTGCGAGGTCACAGTGGGGGTTAGAGAGCCCTCCACGCATTTCCGAGGTTATTAATAGCGATTTCAAGCTATTTCCTGGGTATTTGCTTATATTAGAAACATATAATGGTTGGAAGACGAAGAAGAGGCTCATGTTGATTTACGACGACATGGCGGTGCAAAGCAAGTCCTGTTTGATGTTGAGCGACTGATTCGGAAGAAAACAGGACGTGACGGTGACACACCCAAGTTTAGCCACGAACCACCAATTCGGACGAAGCTAGCAGAAGTGCTAGTATATGCGTTAATGGTGCTCTGAATCGACAATCTTAAGCCTTGAAGAATGTCTGCGTCGTCGTCCAACTCGTCGTGTTCGCCCTCATCGTCGGCGGTGACGATCCCAATTCCGGGCAAGTCCATTCTGAAGCGCCCACCCCCGACCCAGCAATCACTCTTTTCGCGCATCACCAGGTTTCTACCCACTCCTAATCAGAGTCAGCCTGCTACCAATGGTGATGAAGCAAAGCCACTCAAGAGGGCCCACTTTATATTACCTCAGATTGCCATTGTATACCCTATTTCGTCCGTCAACCCGCCGTCGACCCCAACATTGAAGGAGGAGAAACGGGCCATCGAGGACAGAGAGGCAGAGAGGAGGAAGCGGGTCCTGCGAGGGAACTCGACAGGGCCTGGTATCGATGAGACTGAGGAATGGTGGTCGATGGACAAGGTCGAGTCGTTCTATCGAGAGTGTTGCGCTGGCTGCGAAGAGGAGCCCGATCCGGCTATAACGGTTGCATTGAAGGTGAGTACTAGTGCGGGTTGTTCCCGTCTGTATCTGACCTTCGTACAGCATGCATCGCCCAGTAATCCGCGAACGGTCGACTTGTCTGGCGTCCAGCTGACCTTTACGTCCGCGTCAATCCTGTCCGACGTGTTCACCATCGAGTGGGGGCTGCGAAAGCTGGTATTTCGCGAATGTGATCTGGAGGAACTTGTGCGTTTTTTTAAATAGCTATCTTCGATTGTCTAACGACCATTCAGACACTGAAACCGATGCTGCACGCGCTGCTGATACCAGGCACGCTCTCCTTTCTCTCGGTAGCCTCCAATCGACGGCTCAAACCACCTGCATTCCGACTGTTGGGTGCATACATGAAGAAGGTGTGTGCAATCGTGTCTATTTTTTATATGTCTAACCTCTGCTACAGGCGAAGAGTCTGCAGTTCCTCGATGTCTCGCAGAACGTGCTAGACAAAAAGTCTATCGAGTATATCGTAGCTGCACTCGCAACTGCACCCGAACCAGGGCTCGTCTCCCTCCGTCTGGATGACTGTGCTCTCCGGCCAGCAGCTCTCGAGACTCTCTGCCGTGCAGTACGCACCTCTTCGCTTAACAATATTTCCCTGCGACATAACCGGATCGGCGCCTCTGGCGGCGTAGCGCTCGCACTCATGATCAGAGACTATCCAGACGTCGTCCCAGCCTCTGCATCCTCAATGGCCGGCACACCCAACTCATCCACCACCTCCTCCCCAACAGGCTCATTCTCCAATCTACCATCTATGCTCTCGCCACCCGGAACGCCCACCACCCCACAAACCGCCCCTCTACCTAGCACACGCGCAGGTCCTCCACTCCCGCCACCGCGCCACCCACCGCTTGGTGTGCAAACGACGTATACGCCGTACGTGCCGCGTGCGAGACGAGGCAAGCCGGGATTGACACCCAACCCACTGTCTGCGACTGGCCAGCATATACCCATCATCACGTCTTCACCGACGGGAGGAGTGACAACGCGCCATCCCGTGCCCGGGAGCCCTGCACCCAGTCAAGAGCCCGGTACACCGCGGCATGATGCTGGCCCCAGCGCGGCGTTGCTTGATAAAGTTCGCGCGTTGGATAACCTTCCGCGATTGGGTGCATTGAGGACGTTGGATCTGAAGGGTAATGATTTGAGGGTGAGTTGTGCCTTATTTCAACGCCGATATATGTAGTTCCTGATGTTTGGGTTCTACAGACTGGGATCACATATCTCGCACAGGTGCTAAAGCGAAATCGGACACTCAAAGTGCTCAACCTCAGTGAGAACAAGCTTGACGTTCAGTGCTTGGTAATAATTGCCGAGTCCTTGGTTTGTTTAATCTATTTATCTTTATTTTTTGGATATACATCTCATTATATATTTCAGAAATATAATTCAAGTCTCGAGACCCTCGATCTTAGCAAAAACCCTTGCTCAGGTCCTGGCCTCGAAGGGGTGAGTGAGCTTATTATCATCGTGAACTAGAGCCTAACAAACATTTGGTCATAGATACAATCCCTGCGTACGGCGTTCACTCTGAACACTGCCCTCAAACGGCTCTTCCTCGCATCCACCCTTATGACCTCTGCAGGCGCAATTGCACTCGCAGAATTCCTCCCAGAATCTACATCACTCCTCCATCTCGACCTCACGAATAACAACCTTGATATCGCGGCTGTGATGGCGCTCAGCTCAGGTCTTAAGGCCAACCACACCATGCGTTGTCTGGATCTGAATATCCCGCCGGATGATGAAGAATTTGCACGGTTAGTTGACGTGTTTCAATCACTGATTCCGTTAGCTAATATGATGATTCATATAGGATGTGCAGAGAAATTCTCAACTCTTGTGTGCGTAATACAGAAGAGGCAGAGAGAACCTCGAAGACCGGTGATGGTGCTAGCACTTCCAGTGGCCGTGGTTTGGGCAAAGGCGTCTGGGGTATGATCGAGGATAGCGAGCTGGCGAAGTCGATTCGCCTTGATGAGGAGAAGAAGGTCCGCTACCTCTTCCAATCACTGGCCACTTCACTAACATTATAACTCATAGATCGAAAGTGATGTAGTGGTTCGTGCACACGCTTGTGTATCGCAACTCACCAGCATCGTTTCTCCGTCTTCACAGACATCGCCAAGCACACCTAACCCCGAAACAGTGGCTGAAGTCTCCGCAAAGGCCAGGGGTGTGGTGACTGAGCTCACAACGGTCATCCAGGAGACTGAAGACCCTGTACGACTCGAAGAACTTCTAGAAATCAACGATCGGTTGATGTCTATGCTTAAGAAAGTTCCTGGAGGCGGAAAGCCTACCCTTACGCTAAAAGGCCTTGATCCATTCGATGAGTCCTCACCCAAAGTTAGTGGATCCCCTGGTATGAATGGACATGTCAATGGTATCGCGGAACATGACGAAGAAGATGACGAGGAACATACACCGACGACTCCTAGGGCCGATAAGGGCAAGCAACGAGCCGAACCCGAGCCAGAGGAGCCTGAGAAGGTGCTTAGCCCGACCTTCCTTATCACGGAATCGGAGTCGGACGATGAGGATGGCAGTCGATTCCTTGTACCCCCGGAGGAGATGGAAGATGTTGCTTCGCCGACCAATAGGTGCGTTTCCTTGAATGAGTTAATTCTGATATAGCGACTAATGACATTGCAGGTCGCGAAGTTGGGTTGAAGAGGAGGGCGAAGTGTTCAGGAAGGGCCAGATATTGTTGGGTCCAGAAGAGATGGAGGGCGAGTATGCTGGAGAGGATCTACGAAAGGAGGTATGTCATCTCGCTCCTCCTTTTCAAAACCGCTAAATCAACCAAACCATTAGCTTCTTGAAGCAATGGTTGAACGTCCTCCTCCCCGACCAGTCACTGATGAATTTGGGATGGAGGTGATTCCTGGGGCGGGTGATTTTGAAAACACGCCTTCAACGCCTTCTGCCACGACGCCCGTCGAAATGAAGCCAGCGCCGAAACCTTACATCTCGCGATCCAGATCCTCCTCTTCTTCAATCCTCAGCATCATATCGCCAGTATCCTCGCCGACGATTCCACACACTGAGAGTCCACTGCAGAGTCCTGCGTCAACCAACGTCAGAAGCCCACTGAGCCCTTCTTCTCCAGGCCCGACATCACGACCTTTTCTGTCCAGGACTCGCTCGACATCGAGTGTGGAAACTGCTTGATTTAGATATCAAATTCAGGTGTGTGAGGACTCCTTAAACCCATGCTGTTTCCTTGACTGATGTGTACCCTGTCAGTTTCAGTGTTTATAATCTGGTTATCTCGGTGGTATATTCAACCCTACTTCACTAATCAATCCGGGAACGGCCTGGATCTCATACACTTACCCTCACTCTCGAACGACGCCTCTGGAGACACTACACCTTCCTCTTTTTATTTACCATTGGATTAGCAATCTCACACATCATCTAAGTAGCTTACAGTCGGTTTGGCATGGGCGGTGGCGTGGAAGTCGGCGTACATACCTTGCTTTGCTGTTAATCGTCATGCTTATCAATCTATATTTCGGTCCATATGATTAGTTCCAGTTTAGCTCCTCAAGTAGAATGTCAGGAACAATGCTTATAATAGTGTCAGTCTCCGAGTAAATAACGCTGACCCTGCTCGGCGTCGTTCCTGAGTGTCTGACTGTTTGTGTTGTTCAACGAGGTTCGACTCAAGTTCGACTTCGCTCCCAGCCTTAAGCGCTTAAACTTCTTTTCTTTCCCCGACTTCAACCATGCCTCCCCGTAAAACCGCTGAAACCACCGACGCTGAGCCCAGGCGCTCTACTCGTATTGCCTCGCTGCCCAAGGAAGAAGTCGCACCCGGGCCTATCAGGAAGGCTTCAAGTTCGAAGAAGAGGGCAGCTGAACCAGCTGAAGATGGGAAAGAGGGTGAATCATCGGCCGCGAAAAAGGTATTGAAGGTTTCTCTGACTGTCTGCTGTCTTTCTACGATAATTTAATACATTTTAACGATATTTAGGCAAAACCTGATATCGAAGAGGGAGATGGTGAAGTCACTGTTGATGCAGAAATCACATCGGACAACAAACTCACCCCGATCGACATTGGCGATGTTCTACCAACATTAACGCTCAAGAACGAGAAGAACGAAGACATTGAAGTCGCCGATTTGGCCGCCGAGAAGGGTGTTATTTTCTTTCTCGTCCCCAAGGCCGATACCCGTAAGTCTCTTTACTGTCGACGATTATGCAGAAAGATAGTAAAATTTCCAACCAACAATAGCGGGATGCACCACGCAAGCCTGTGGTTTTCGCGACATTTACCCTGATTTTGAGTCCTTGAACTACACTGTGTACTGTCTCAGTGCCGATACTTCAGCTGCACAGATGAAATGGCAGACTAAGGTACATTTCCAATCGCCAACCTAGGCATGTTCGTCCGATCTCAACTGAAGTCTCGTTCACGATAATAGAAAACGCTTCCTTATCCGCTAATTTCGGATCCTAAGAGAATACTCATCCGCGCTTTAGGAGCTGGAGACGGGAATAAGACGAAGCGCAGCCATTTCATCTTCGAGAAGGGGGGGAAACTGGTCGATAAGAAGATTCCCGTCAAACCAGCAGATAGGTGAGAATCTGCCATACTTGAATTCCTCTCCAGCTGCTTACAGCTACTCATAGCCCGAAGCTTGCCCTGGAATTTATCAAGAGCCAATCCTAATGCTTTGCACAATCGCTTTCTTGCTTTCTGAACTGTAACATCTGTACTCGCGTCGTTAACTGGGGCGCTGTCTCTGTATGATAAGCAATTTCATACGTTTGCTTGTGTCAACTTGTTCAGCTTGCATGTACAAGTGTGCGTGAAGGGTAAAATTTGCCAATGGCTTATTCAGTGGGCTAATCGTGGTCAGCGGCCTACCAAGTGGGGGTGTCGTTGCTCTATCGTTGTCGGGCCCTCGCCCAGTCGTTCCACGACAATTGCTAATGATTTCAACTAACTCGAACTTGTATGAACTCGTACAAGAATAGGAATTCAAAGCAAAATATAGACCCTCCTGGGGTATCCGTGGGTCAACTGGCCTGCAGTCGAAGTTGTTGCATCTACACTGTCATCGTCCGCTAGATGAAATCGTATCAGTGGAAATGCAACAGGAAGATATAAACCTTGAAGCTTCACCTTTATCTTAGCTTCTAGCGTAACGATTTCATAGCCGCACCACTCGAGCAAGGGACTTCCATCAACCTGGAATTCTTCCTATCTCGTTGATCCCGCAGGTCTGGCTCGGATGGAATTTCTGTAGCAAATCCATCGGCCTCACGGACTACCAACGGCATCATCAAGAGAGGTTCTTCGGCCTCAGACTCCATGTCACCGACAACAAATCTAACTTCAACATCCTCGCGTTCTTCCTGGATTACATCTCGAACGAAACGGACGGACAAGACCAAGAAAACGAGGCCGAAAAGCGTGAATAGGATGGTGATTTCCATGAGACCTGCATGCCGGAGAGCCCCCACAAGCTTGGACAGATAGGCTCGAATTATCGCGAGCATAATGGAGCACGTTAAAATGCCAATGACGATGAGATCCTTCAGAGCTTGTATGATATCTGCCAGAGAAATTGCCATGGCTGAGTGAATGCTTTTGAAGGGCGAAAAATCAATTGACTGCGCCGCTTCGTGCTTTATACCACAACATTTCAAAGATAGATAGAAGAGTAGGTGCGTGTCATCTACAGGGCTCAGACACGCGAACATTGGTTGATGCTTGCAGGCGTTACAGAGCGCTTTCCTCCACCATGGTTCAATGATCTTGTTGAACACTCCATATGGATGTATGAATACGTTCTATTTACGATCATAAAACGCTTATGTCTGTACTGCGGATGACTCCCTGGTTGAAAATATATGGCACTGGAGTGTTATTCTGTGCAGATAGCAGATATGCAGAAGTGCTGTTATTTTCATACTACAATATTCGAGTGAGAAGTAGCGCCGTTACTTCACCGTGAAACCCGCAAGAAGCACTGTCAGGAAGACGTCGATCACAGTAAATCTCCTCGTGCGTATATTAACCTTACGCTCATACCAGTTGCATGCAACAATTGGATGCTGCGGAATGTTCGATATTTGTTCCTCGGAGCTACGTTGATGATTTCTACCTGATGCTACATCGGAACACGCATTTGTCTACGTGCGCAGCACAAAAGCGCTGAAAATCCATGAACCTGGATGATCGACTTGTTGGTGTATCGTCTAGAATGTCTCTTTATCTCATAAATTTTGGAATCTGAGTAGAGCGATCACTGATGTTACAGTAAACGCAAGCTAGCCAATAATCATGATCAAATGTGATCGGGTAGCTAAATTTAAGAAATGCTGAAAGGATGAGAGTTAGAAGATCCCCCTCATTTAGTCAGGTCCGGAACAAATATTTGTGCTACTTTAAAGGATGGCTTTGAGAAATACTATTATCCGCGCTACGCACATGATGCTAGCTTCTTATATATATTTTTTAGTTCCTTCAACTTTGTCATAGTTATCGGCCGAAGTTGGAAAATCGAAGACATGTTTTATCTCATATGATGATCAGGCGGCCAAATGGTTAAGTATTCTCCCTATCCCTTTCTATAACCAACACAATATTAGGCTTTAGAGCAGTGATCTTGCAGTATGTATGAGTCTTGGCTTGAAGTTCAGATCACCATACAAATATTATAAATTATAAGTACCCAGTGATGGCTTCAGTCCAACTGAGGTTCCTATTAACTACGCTGGCGCCCCAGTTTTTAACTGATACTGGAAGGTTTTATTTCATTCGCACATTTCCTGGTGCTCAGATGGAGAGATTGTGGAGGTTTTAACTATATACGTCGGATTGAGCGGTCCGGTATATTTGGCAATCACGGGTCTCCAAAACACTGATCGATTTTACCGAGTCCGACTCGCTTGCTTTTCTCCTCGTTTCCATCATCACGTTCTGAAGAAAAAGGTGGGCATTCCCGCTCTTCTATCGTATCGGGAATGCTAGCTATCCCATAATGTGGCTTCAAAGCTCAGATACCCTTGAATCTACAGCATGATTAAAGGAATTCCCTTATCCACTTCTGGTCTAGTTCTTCATTCGAAAGACCGCACATCGTCTCTTACGTCAGTAACGTGCTTCTTGAAGATGCCATCTGCCAAATGCAAATGCATGCTTACCTCCACGCGGATGATGCACCGCTATCAAAGCTCCCGCCTCTTATACTTAAAGCGCGCAAGAATAACCTGACTTGTGAGGTCGCTTCTTTTTTCGATCCATTCTGTGTGTCTTCGTGTACCATCTTCTGCCCTCTTCGACGTCGCCAGCACGATGCTTTATTTCGTCTTCTTAGTGTCGTTTGCGATAACTTCTTGTCTTGGTCAAACGTTCCTACGGGATCTTTCATGGAACTTCACCCTTGCTGCAGTGAATACGACATTGCCGAACACGAATGATACTGGGGTTCCGTTGGTACTTGGCCAAAATGGTAGGTTTGTGCTGCGTATTAGACGAAATTGTAGTTATCTTACTATCGATACATTTAGGCGCAACTTCTGGTATAATATTTCATGTCACATCGGTATTGTACAATTCATCTCGCGTCATTCTTTATCTGATTAAAAGGACAGACGATCTCATCATATCCATACAATGACTATCCGGCATTGGCCCTGGTAGACGGCTCGTTACGCGCATATGGGTCTTATGGAGATTGGATAACAAATGCGACCGCCGTTAAAAGCGGAGGCACCATGGGTTGGGTAACGACTACTCGCTATGCACAGTCAGCTTCTCAGGATTATTCTGTTATTACATTGGCCACCTCTTCCCTCCCAGCGCTCGCTGCACATGGTCTGTCCGACCAATGGTCGCTTTGCCCTTTCTCTGGATTTCGTGGGCAAACCAACGTCGTTTTCAATGTATCCGCCAACATTCCCGCTCCTCCATACCTTGGATACGACCCTGCGAGCTGCTATGGTGTAACCATAAATATTATTCCCGTTCAATGGTAAAGTTTCCCCCATTTATTTAGTATAGGTGGATATAGTCACTCACCCTGTTGTTCATAAACAGATTCCGAAGATGTATATCAATATGGTCATTTCGACATTGGAATAGCTATATGCGTACCTTTTGCTTGATTAATCGCATGCAAACCAAGTTAGAGTTCGTTAGACTTTGGAAATTTGAGAGATCGACCATTCCGCTGGTCCGGACTTCTCGGATTATGCTAGATGGTCTAGCCAAACAATATGAAAAGGAATTTTCGAATTTCAGATTTGCATCATCCACGCTCTCTTATAACCTGGCCACCGCCTACGAAATAAAAATGAGAGAATCCCTTGTAAAATAAACTGAAATGTGTTCTAATTGATGAAGACTACAATTCCTTGTTGGAAATACAAACCATCCGACGCTGCACTTGTTGTTGAGTACTCCACCTAATTCTCCTCTTATCCGACCCACTTTTATATAGATGAATTTCAAATAATGCATACTTCTCCGGTAGACACATGGTACGTAATTTTCTTATCCATTCAAAGTATTACTCCTTTTATTATTTCTACAAGTATAAAAGATCTGTCAGGCACGTCAACACAATCTACTAAGAGAGTGCCGAGGTCAATACACAAACTATCAACTTAAGAGAAAAAGAGAAGGGAGGAGTGAGGAGTAGAGACCTTTGTATTGGTGGTAAGAAACGACCAGCTAAAGACTACAGAATAAGAATGTAAACTACTACTATATATACTAGAGGGCCATGCACATAAGGTGTGACTAAGTCATGTTTGATAATGAGGGAAACATGTGTAAGTAATATATCTACTGTGCACTGCGGCTGCATACTGCAGACATGTGTTACAAGCATGTATCTAATAAGAGATCGAAATGAAATAAGTACTACTACTGTGCGTTATCCTCATGTTGTAACATGAGCTGTCTTGTTTGTCTTTGTCGTCAGAATTATAGAAACTGTTCCAGTAATTAGAAAAGAAAAAGAAAAGAATAATCAAAATAAACAGTTCATGACAAGATCTTTAGATATTGTAGAAACACCTCAGTCAAGTTCTATCTGACTGAGGTGAGTTACTGTTATGTCCATGCCTTGGCAACTTGAACTCTGCACATTATCATCAACTCCACACCCTTCACATACTATTCCACACTCCTTGATTCCATTCACCACATGTCCCTCATGGACTTCTATTTAGATCTCAATTTTCTATTATCTATTTCCTTTTATCTTTTGATTTATATCTATTTCCTTTAGTTACAATTATGCAGTTTGCATCAAGTCTCATACACATTTCATATTTTATACCTAGTACTCTGTGTTACTTGTCTCTACTCTGCAGTTACTCATCTCTGGACTTCTAGTATTTAAACCTAATTACTTCACTATATAACCTCAGTTCAAATATCAACTTAGTCTGCCAAACTACTCCACCTTGAGTTACCACCAACTCCGCACTCCTCTGTAGAACTCCTGCAAGGAGTTCCTCTTCATTGTTCAGAACTCCACCTTGGGTTCTGTCTTAGTTTGCTCTCATCCTTCAGAAATCCAGGGACCACTAGTGGAAAGGGGCACAGCACATAAGCTAAAGCCAAAGTCCCTAATTGCCTCAAGGCAATCCATCTCTGCACTCCACCCTCGTTATCCGACATCTCCACCCCTAAGTCAGCCTTCCTCCGGCATAGCACTTAACAGTGTCACATCCCAGAAATTCATGCCCACCTTCTGACCTTCCGACTTTCCTTCCAACTTTTATTCTGTTCATGATCTTTGCTCTTCCTTATTTGTATATATGTTTCATCACCATAGTTCTCTTACAATTGATTTCTAGTTTACACAGCTTTTCCATATCACCCCTTCTGACATTCTGCTTCACTTATTCATACAGCCAACTTATTATGTTTCTATGATATGATCATCACAGCCTCTATACATCACACTACCATTCCATCCTCCATCCATCCCTAGTTATCTTCCATAGTATAAATACCTTCTGCTTGTATCCTCTGCTCCTCAGTTCAAATATTAAAGTTAAACACTCTACTCTGTTATCTACTTCACCCTTGTTATTAAGACTTAGTCTGATAACAACTCTGACTCTCCAACATCTTGTTTCCAACTCCTTGCAAATACTAGGACACCAAATAGATTGCAAAAGGCACAGCACATAAGCTGAAGCCAACGTCCATACAATCCACCTTCCACCTCATCTGATATTCCCTCTGCTATCTTCCAACAATTTCGCTACTTGACAAACAGTTACAATGTTACTTACATGCACTTACATTCTTCTTACTGATTATTCTTGTAGCATTACCTTTATTTTATTCTGATAGGTGCAGCTACAATATATCTCAGTCAAGTTCTATCTGACTGAGCATTACCTTTATTTTATTCCAATATTCCTCTGCTTTCTGAACTCAAGACAACAAGTGACTTGCAAAATGATGACAAATAGTACTGTTGCACTGAGTGTGGATGCCAACATAGTACCAGCACTCATCAAGATGGAAATTTACATGGAATGTGATGAGAAGAATCTTTTGAAGTTATCTCCTGCTAGGTGTTTGGAGAGACTGTGAATGCTTTCAATAAGACCATTGAGAATTGTTGTATCTTTCTGTTTATCTTTCAAGAACACAAACTTGGATAAGGAACATTTGTTCTATTCGATAAACCAGAGTGGGAGGCTTGGAGAGAAGAGCACCTTCATGTGATAACTTAAGTATACACTCAGCCTGAGAGCTGGCCCAGACCAAATGCCTTTCATAAATGCATGGATAAAAGCCCTGAGGTAGACCTCACAGGCATACCTGATCAGAGTAGTGTTAAAATAAACAATGTAACATTTGACCTTAGTGAACTCATGAGACAAATAGATAGTGTACAATCTTGAATGTACACTACATATATACAAAATATCTACATACTTAAGATATATATATCAATATTCAATGGAACTCAGCCACAAAAATGCAAATGACTGTGGGTGTGGTCCAGATTGTGCTCACTCGCAAATCTTAATTATAATATTCCAACAAGTAGAGCCCTGTGATTGCTACACAAATAAATATACATTACAGGCTTCACAACAATTGTGTCAGGCACGTCAACACAATCTACTAAGAGAGTGCCGAGGTTGATACGCAAACTATCAACTTAAGAGAAAGAGAAGGGAGAGGAGTGAGGAGTAGAGACCTTTGTATTGGCGGTAAGAAACGACCAGCTAAAGACTACAGAATAAGAACGTAAACTACTACTATATATACTAGAAGACCATGCACATAAGGTGCGACTAAAGCATGTTCTAATAATGAGGGAAACATGTGTAAGTAATATATCTACTGTGCACTGCGGCTGCGTACTGCGGACATGTGTTACAAGCATGTATCTAATAAGAGATCGAAATGAAATAAGTACTACTACTACGTGTTATCCTCATGTCGTAACATGAGCTGTCTTGTTTGTCTTTGTTGTTGAATTTATAGAAACTGTTCTAGTAATTAGAAAAGAAAAGGAAAAGAATATTTAAAATAAACAGTTCATGACAAATTGTATATATTGAAAGCACATAGGTGCGCAGTGGCATAGGCTACATTATAACTAACTTATTTACTCACCTGAAGGGTGTTGGGTTAGTAGAGGCTGGTAAGCAACTTAACCACAAAGTAAGATGTAAAATCTGACTTATATTAACAAGGTACTATCTACTCATATTTATACTGCTAAAGTGCACACAGACCATATTGTTTGTACATATTGTAGCATATGAGTCATAATGAATCATAGATGATATCATAGAGAAGTGTATGGAATATCATAGAATGATTGTGAGTCAGAGGATGACTCACGTGTACGGGAGCATACCGCTCAAAGCCGCTTCTATCAAGTCATGCTTCTTCCTTCACAACCACTACCTCACCATGGCCACTTTTGCCAAGTCATCATTTAATGCGGCTGTATACTCTGCTTCAAGGCCAACATATCCTGCGAAACTCTTTGAGTGCATTTACAATTACCACGGGCGCTCGAAAGACACATGTTGGGAGCGTGCTGTTGACATAGGCTGCGGACCAGGTATGTGCGCATGTAGTTGTATCTGCACACATTTCAATGCGCCCACTGGCATTTGCCTGCTTTATCCCCTGTACATTTATTAGTTCTTTTATTTCAGCCCCATACTTGTTATATATTTACTCACTACTTGTTCCCGTCTATCAGGCCAAGCAACTGTGCTCCTCCGCGACCGTTTTCGTGAAGTCATTGGCATTGATCCATCAGAGCCCATGATTCAAAAGGCGCGCGCAAACTTTAAAGCCCACGGCTCTTCCTCCGAGCACAACGGTGTACTTCGTTTCATACAAGGTTCTGCCGAGAGTCTTAACGAAACTCTTGAAGACGACAGTGTTGATCTGTTGATTGCAGGTGACTCCTTCTATCACGATCGAAGACATCATTCGCCTACAAATTAGATCTAAATAATTTCTTATTACAGCACAGGCTGCGCATTGGTTTGATTGGTCTAAAGTATGGCCGGAAACGAGGCGTGTCCTGCGTAAAAATGGCACCGCCGCTTTCTGGGTACGTCACACGCTATTGAGAACACTTTCCATAATTTAGTTGCAAATTCTAGATTTATTCTGAGCTCAGATTCCCTGAGCACCCATCCCTTACACCCTTGATCACAGATTATGCTCAAGGTGATAACCCTCAAACTAGCCTCGGCCCTCATTTCCAGCGTCCTGGCCGTACAATTCTCGAACGCCATCTAGTGGATGTTCCAAATCCTGTAGATGTCGGTGAGAAGGGATTAGGTGAAGTAGAGAGAATCTATTTCTCAGGTAACTTCCTTCACAACATTACTCTCTCATTATCGTGCCACTGAACATATTAAACTAGGCGATTATCACCCGTCCTTACCATCATCCCAGACACGCCCAGTAATCCTAAAGAAGCAGATGCGCTGGCGCGACCTCCTTGGATATCTGCGTACCTGGAGTAGTCTGCATACCTACCACGAATTATATCCTGAAGACAAAAACAAACTGGATGAGCGGTTTCCAGAGGATCTTCGGACCAGTAATACCCAAGTAGACCGAGAAGATATCGATGTTAGAGGTGGAGATATTGCCATTCGCTTCTGGAAAGATCTTCGCGAGAAGGCACAAGAAGATGGAGCCCGAGTGGGCGTAGAAGATACTGTGAATGTGGAGTGGCCTGTCGCGCTCATTCTGGCGAGACGGATCCAATGAAAGTTGGTAGAGATTAATTAACAAGTCATAATACCCAAGTAGATATATCAAAGGAGCGATGAGGCAGTATGGTTTATTGTAGAATGAAGACCTGATAAAGACTACAATAAATTTGGAGCACTGGCTCGTCGCATTTCGATCATTCCCTACATCCACCATGGAAAATTCACTTGTAAGGGACGTCGGTTCATGAGCTCTAGTCTATGCAGTCGGGGAGTGTGCCAAAAGGACGTTAGCACGCCACTAGTACGGTCATGGGTGTCTCTGAAATCTAGCTGTTTAAATATGGGAACGTATGCGAGCGCGACAAAGCCTTCTCCAAGAATTCCAAGCCGACAAGGAAACATACAACTTTTCACTGATTGGATATTGACGACCCTCTCTGCTGAAGCACGCAGTTGGAAGAGCAGACAACGGTTGAAGCGGCGCGTCAAATCAAAAGTCTGTCGTCAGAGCCATCTACTTACATGAGTACTGAAGTTCCAGACGCCCGATTGGTGTGTTAGGTAACATTGGATTAAATTTTGTGATACAGTAGTTATATACTTTAAAAGGACAAAACACGATTTAATAACCGAGAATGTTCATCAATCCATCTCAAGCACATTCTCCCGAGATTCTTTCCTCGCAATTTCACCCTCAATCGACCCCGTTCTCTTCCCAACGCCTTTGGAGAGCTCCTTTGGCCAGGTCATCTTCACCAAACTTCCGCCCAGTACTTTCTTCATGGTGATATCCACTCCGATATCCTCGAGCGCCGCCTTCTCGAATTCCTCGAAGTGGGCCTCATCAATGGTAACGCAGTACTCCAGCGTCGCAGATTCTATAGGGACGCCTTCACTCGGGTCCTTAATCTCCTTGGGTGACCGGACTCTCATGAGCGTGAGCATCTCCATCAACGGTATGTCCTCTGCAATGCCACAGTTGTAATAGAACGAGCGCAGCTTGAGGAGCATGCGAGTACTAGTGGTTTGCAAAGGATTGCTCGGGTCAGGGCCAACGAGAGCCTCCAGGATCTCCGAGATGCCCTTCCTCCAGAGGTTCCGGGAGTCAAGCATAAGATGCTCGAGGTCGGGGGTCATCTCGAGGATCTGCATCACACCAGGAGGCTCAAAACGCTTGAGGGATAGCTCCTTGAGATGACACCCAGAACGGCGGATGAAGGCAACCACAGGCTTCGCAGAGAGTGTGTCATCGTATTCACTGGCGAGAACGGGGTATATGTGAAGTGTTGTCAGGGCGGGAGCCTCGATAGCCTGCATAACATTCTTGAACGAACGGCCACCAGCGTCGATCTTGAGCGTGCGTAAACGGGGCAGCCTAACGCTTTGTCCACTGACGGTGGACTCCAACTCCTTGTTGGCAAGCTCCATTTCTTCCAGGTTCGGCATGCGCTGCAAGGCATCGATGTAATCGCCGGCATTCAGAAGAGGAGTGCACCAAGACAGATATGTAATCTGCGACCATGGAAGACCCAACTGCTTGGGCCGACGGAAGTCAAGTTCGAGACGGGTCAGCTTCGGTGCAGAGCTAAACAGCTTTAGATCGGGGCGGTAATCAGCTTCCCTGTCGGCGATGACAACTTCATGTAGGATGGGAAGCTCGTAGTGCTTGGGTGCATGTGAAGCGAACTGGCGAACGTCCATGTTGAGCGATACCAACTTCCAGCGGTCTGTGACCGCCCACAACTGGGCCAGTAAATCTGAAGCATACCCCACAATGCTCGTTGGCATGAACAATCCGAAACGGATAGGATGATCTCCAGAACGTACGATGCATACATTCAAGAGCCGGTTCGCTTGGTCAACTAAGAGTGAGGGATCAGGTTCCTCGAGGCGATCCATGGCACCTTTGAAGTCAATAACGAAATCCGCCCACAACTCGTTACACCCAACGACGACAGAACGCCAGTGACTACAGATCTGCCTGATAACAAAATCATTCTCAGTTGGGCTAGGATCGAAGAACACGAGCTCTGGGCGATAGAACTTGAAGATTCTGCTAAGAATGTCCTTAGGCAGACGGCGGATGGGAGAAAGGAGGCAGTGTTGTGCTGCCATATAGTTATTGACGGTGTCCACCAGTTCCTCAAGCTGTACCTGGGTCTTTGGATCATCCGAACGCAACAGTTCCTCGGTGATCGCCATCCGCTTCTCATTAGCTCTAGCAAGTCGTTCCTCGATAACAGCCTTTTCTGCTTCTGAGGGACAGAAGCCTGAACGGAGCTCCGCCAATTCGTAGGGATGAGGATAGCTGGAGACAACTGGGGCGGCCTTACTGCCATCATCGTGCATAGTCTGTTCGCTGCTGGCCTGGGATACACCAACAACCGGAGGTAACATCCCCGTGGCATTCTGAGACAAACGAAACCCCCTCATTGACGAGTCCGGATCATTCTGACGTTGAGTTTCTGTGATCTCTACAACGGCAGATGTCCGTTCACCAGTTACTGAAGATCTATTTGAGTGCTCTGGAGTAGGCTGAGATCTGTCAGAAAGTTTTGAGTCGTCATTGAAATACCATTATCAGTGTGATGCATACAGTCGTCTCTCGTTCGGTGGCGACTTCGACGTCTTCTTGCGTCCAAAAAACAGCCCAGAAAACCATTTCATTACCATGTTTAAACGATGTAGCAAGTTGGGGTCTAAGGGTTTGGGCTGGGAGACCTGACGGTAGCTATACATATGCGTGCGGAATCAGCGAGCTCACCAAGATAATTCGATGCAGTCGTCGAAAGAGAGCATCTAAACATTGCACAGATTGTTTATATAACTATGCTCGTCATACTGAGACACGCATTGGAGTGTTTCAACATTGAGTTGAATGAATGACGGAGGCAAATTCGGTAACAAATTGCGTCGTTCATCGTGCTTTAAAAATCATAAGCATAACTATATGCTCATAGTAACAGTAATATTCTTACAGCGACAATGTTTTTTAACAACTCTATTGCTACAAAAGCTTTTCATTGGCACTGAAGGAGCTTTGCAACGAATCTTCATGTAGCTGACTCTTGGGAGAATACTAATCAGACGCGTATTTTTGGCCCCGTTAGGTCGTAGAAGTTTGCTTGTCGGTTAATCACTTGTTATATGCATATACACTTGTACCCGTGGCTTGGCGGCTGCATTACGGGCATCCATCAGCATTTTGGAGGCGCAGTAGAGGTAATAGTAAAAGGGACATTGCCAAAGTTTTCGGCACCATGACTTGGGTTAAGGTCCAAGGCACTTGCACAATCAATGTCAACAAACAGGACAGCCCGCACTATCTTTAGTCGACTTCACTTCAACGTTAACCTAAGCATAACGATGACTAACTTAATTTCCTCGATAGCGACCGGAAATTACCACCCTATATCGCTCAAATATGCTTAAATTTGTCGACAGTACTCATGTATGTTGGAATACAAACCGTGTTACGCGTTATGAGCGCTATATTGAACTTCTGATGGCTAACTACAATCTTCAAGTAGTGGCTGATTTTTACGGTACGTATCTACAGCCCCATCTTATGCCACCATCTTTTCGTTGTCTTCTTTAACTTGTAGTTTGTTGTACCGTTGAGTAGCTATGTAGCTATAGTCTCATAGTTTATTTTCGAGCACCTCAGTCCATTCTTACGCTGACTGATGTCTGTACCAGTTTCTTGTATTATGTTGATACTTTACTAACATAATAACATTGTTATCGTAGATTTACTTGTGTCACTGGGGACTGCCTATTTACAACATCAAAATCTAGATTAGTGAGGAACGGAGATGAAGGATAGATTTTATTTGAACCGTATGATAGTCTTTTTATCTAACGTTTTAATAGAGACGAGCACAGACAATCTAAGATGTTTCTACGATGTCTAGGAGTCAAGCCATAAAGTCGGGGAAGAATACTAAAAATAACTTGTTACCCATTCGTCAGCGAGATACATGCATTACAAACATTCCGCTGGTAGTTACAAATTCCCTCGACTCGGAGTATTATTCATTGTATTCAAACTCTGGAATTACCAACCTGAGATGGCAACAAATTGGTAAGATGAAATTGATATTCATCATATCAACCGTTCAGGATGTCGAGAGTGATAGTACTCCAGTGGCGTATGCTTCTACATAAATATACGGTCTACATTCACTACTCGCTATCTCACTATTTCACTACTCATCACCCAACAATGATCACACTCTACGATTTTGCGTCCACCCTCCCCGGAGTTACATTTAACCCCAATACATGGAAGACAAGGTAAGAATACTTTTCTTCTTTTGCCGTTCTACGCTAAATAATTATTACTTCAGATATTCGTTGAACTACAAGCAGATCCCATACAAGACTGAATGGCTCGAGTATTCGGAGATCGAAAGTGTGTACAAAAAACTGGGCATTGCCCCAAGTGCCAAGAAGCCGGACGGTAGCGACTTTTACACACTACCCGCCATTTACGACACATCAACCAACACAGGCGTCTCTGAGTCCCTCGCCATCGCAGCGTATCTCGATAAAACCTACCCCGACAAACCCACGCTACTTCCCGCGGGAACTGAAGCTCTCCAGGCCGCCTTCGTCGACGCGTTTTTGTCCAAATTCGGGACATCTCTTAGGCTCTTTGTACCAGCCATGTTGGAGATTTTACCTCCATCCAGCGTGGACTTTGTCATCAGTTCTCGGACTGCCATGATTGGCAAACCTTTCCTTGATACTCTTCCTGTAGGGGCGGAGCGAGATGCAGAGTGGAAGAATTTTGAAGCCGGTCTTTCAGCTGTTGATGGGTGGTATCAGAAGAATGGCGGAGGACCATTTATCATGGGAGATACCCTGTCGTTTGCTGATTTTGTTGTGGGTGGGTTCCTTGGCTGTGGAAATGCGATGGCGAAACATATCCCCGAGTGGAAGGACGTGCTGGAGCGGAATGATGGACGATGGAAGAAGCTGGGAGAAGCTTTGGAGAAATACTCGCATGTAGTTTAGCATTGGATATTCAGCTTAAGGCATAGTTACGAAGCTAGATATAGTTATTAGTACTTCAACTTGAGCGTATATCCTCGACTCCGCAATCGATCTCATGACGATCTTTTATCCTGGTAAACCATGACCTTCAGTCGAATGGCTATTTCATGTCCTAAACCCTTAAAAGAGAGATACACTAAAGAGTACACGAGAGGATGATTCGGGTTAATATTAGGGTCTAAGTCTCTTTAAATTGTTCATCCAGACACAGATCTCGCCAGAAATTTTGGTGGTTGTGCGCCTGAAAGTAGAAGATGAGATCATCTCGCCGCTCAGATTTGAATAGTGGCCCGAGAGAAAGCTAAAGGAGAGCTCTGGAGAGTAAATGAGGGCTTTAAAGGCTTGAATTTTAACCTGGGATCCAGTTAGTCCATCAAGTGGAAGGGTTAAACCTGAGTCGGAAGAAGAGCAAAGAGACCGTGTTTATAGTAAAAATGAAATCTGCGAAGGATG
Source organism: Crucibulum laeve (assembly GCA_004379715.1). Lineage (NCBI taxonomy): Eukaryota > Fungi > Basidiomycota > Agaricomycetes > Agaricales > Nidulariaceae > Crucibulum > Crucibulum laeve. The sequence goes on along the minus strand of ML213615.1, from coordinate 155,956 downwards.
CTAACTCGTTCGCATCAAAACAAACAGTCAAAAACACACTCACTTCTTTCCCAATGGCCAACCAACAGCTCTCAGATACCTTGATTTAAGTACTATGTCTTTCACTAGGAGGAGTGTCATAGGGAATGCCAGCAGTGGCAGTGGCACAAGTCTTGTTCCATAAGTACTTATTATGCAGCAAGTACATAGTCCGTTCTTATGCTGACTGAGATTCAGACTTACTACTTGTTCCAATAACGCACTGTTGAGCACCCCGGACCTCCATGAATTTCTTCCTCAACTCCTTTCAATGCTATTATCACTCCCAATCACCGCCTTGCTTGGATAGTGGCAACAGGATATCAATGTTAATGGGACCATTTCGCTGAATCTGAGCTCTCTTATCCATACACTACCTAAATGTCCGGGTCTATATATCAATGTATTGCATGGATCCGTTGGATTCGATAAGGACATACCAAGTACTAAACCCCATCTTCAACAATCTCTGTGTGGACATTTGACGCGATTGAACCTCTTGTAACCTCATAACTGCAACCTTCTATCCCTAAGTAGCCTGTGTCTGGTGGTGACGGTATAGAAAGATCAAACCACCTCCCATCAACTTCGCAAACCCCTCAACCTCTATCTCATCCCACCACGACTAACTGACACCCAAAAAAAAAAACAGATGAATTCTTCACCACTCTACAACTACACTTGTATGGCCAGTAGAATGTCTACTTTTACACTCCCCTCCCCCACCTCCTAAAGCGTGTATCAATCTATCCCATGGCTAGATTTCAGATTCAGATTACCCTCTCCTCCTTCCGATAGTAGTAGTAATTAGATCACCCCTCGCACGGCTCCCCTCCCCAAGCTCCCTCTCTCAAAAGCCCACAGGTGGCCACCCCTAATCAGCAGCAAGCTCGAGCTTGATCTTGGCGATGGCAGCGGCGGGGTTGAGGCCCTTCGGACAGGTGCGTGCGCCTGTTTACGAGTGGGACGCGTTCAGCGAATGCTCTAGTATATATATATAAGAGAAAGGGGGGAGAGAAGACGCACAGTTGAAGATCGTATGACACCTGTACATGCTCATCTCATTCTGGAGTTTTTCCTTCCTCTCTGCGCCGTGGGTGTCCTATTGGGAGAGAAAGTGAGAGTTAGTGCGTGTTTTTGTGCGTGAAGTAAGGAAGGGAAGGGTTTCCGTCGGAGAGGGTGGGTGAAGGTGATAGCAAGGTCGTCGGCCCATGGACTGTGAACCGCAACAACCCATGGCTCCACTACACCACACGCTCCCCCTCCCCCATCTGAGCAACTCCAAAAACTCGAAACTTACTCTCGAATCCGCAATCCACCTATACGCCTGCATGAGCGTCGCAGGGCCGAGGTACTCGTCCTGATTCCACCAATAGGACGGGCAGGAGGTAGAGCAGCATGCGCAGAGGATGCACTCGTACATACCATCGAGCTTCTTGCGGTCTTCCGGGGATTGGAGATGTTCGCCTGAGGATGGAAATGTATCAGAAAAAGTGGAATGCCATGAGTAGAGCAACTAGGAGAGGAGAGGGCACTCGTGTCGAGGGTGTGGATGCCTATATCTCTAGTAAAAGGATGACGACTTGAACTAGGAATATAATGTCGCCTTGGTAATGTCTAACTATCCACAACACATGCGGGGATGAGTTATGCTTGTCCTTGACCTGAGATGTGGGCGCGGAGATAAATAGGCACCCTGTCGTGTTCAGTACGCGAAGGGTCGGGGTGTGTGTTGCGGAGATAGGCATGGCGTAGGTTGGAGCCATGGATGTGACGGAGTGGAACACGGGGAGGGCGGGAAATGAAGCAAAAAAGAAAGTAGACACTCACCCTGCGCAGGAGGGTTATCGTTCTGGAGCCATGGTTGGATGGACTTGTACTGTTTGTAGAAGAGGGTGAGGTCGGGTACGAGGTCTTTGACGATGTACACTATTGGGAGCGTCAGCGAGAGGTTCCATGAATAGAGTACGGACGGACTCACTGTGAGGAAGAGGATAAATCTTGCTGTCCTTGGGGCTCCTGTCAATCCTGCAGAGACACGCGAGCGTATTCTGACCATCGATGTTCATGGCGCACGAGCCGCAGATACCCTCGCGACAAGAGCGGCGGAAGGTGAGGGTGGGGTCCATCTCGTTCTTGATTTTGATAAGAGCGTCGAGGATCTAGTGAACGAAGTGAATATTAATAATACCATACTTACAGAAACCGAATGGCTCACCATAGGACCTGTCTGGTTCAAATCAATAGTATAGCTCTGCAGCGTAGGCTTCTTCTCTGGCTCGTCCGGGTTCCAGCGGTAAATCTTGAACTCTTTCATCTGCACTGGCTTCTCGGCGGGGACGGCCTGCCAGGCGCGTGCAGACGACGAGAAGGCGCGCAGCCCGGGGGCGCGGAGGGCGGCGGGGCGGAGGGCGGCAACGAGGGCTTGCATGCCGGCGACGACGACGATGAGGAGTAGGAGAGTAGGAGAAGAAGGTAATGTGGAAGACGACGAGAACGACGAGAGGATACAACCGGAGGCGGAGATCGGGAGCCCTTCCAGACACAGTCGCGTGATATCGGAATTGCCTTTTCAGGATTAGCTTATTAGCCAATCACATGCGTTCCTTTTCAAAGTGACCACCAGGCTAGCGGCACTTCCTTTCTTTCAACCACATACAAGCTCAGCTGCATTATTTTATTAGAGGAAACGGAATTAAATGACAAACATTGTCCGATACTCTGTTGAGATGTTGAAACTCTGCCCTGGTGCTTGAACTCGAGACCGTTCTTGTAACGATTTTCTACATAAGAAACCAGGAAGAGATAATAGGACCAGCATTCAACCCAGCCCTCAGGTATATTTTCTCATTGCTCCTTGTTTAGTACAACGCTCAACCCCACCTCTTCATCTTGGTGAACCCCCGCCCCTCATTGGCTCCAGCCTCCGGTAACTAAGTCCCCGTTCGACGGAAGCAAGTTGACGCGACCCACCTTCATTCAAATAGGAAATTCAAAAAAGCGCGTCATTCGCGTGTTGAATCAAGTTGAGTCCGCTTTAGCCAACATCTGCGACGTAGCGGTGCCATGAAATCATCAAAGTCAAGCCCACCTATTGAACATTGGATTTTAAACGCGTCGTAAGTGTCTGCATATTCATGAACAAGATCAGAATTGTTCGTCGAGATGAGGACGAGGGTCGAAGCGATAAGATCGATGATTTCAACATTTCAATCGGCGCAATTTTATCCAAGGCAGCCAGGGTATCAAAAACTGCCACATCGATGTCATAAATTCTACTAATCGTCGAAATTTTAAGGTAGATATTGGTACGATTCATTCAGCAGAGTGCAGCTCCCGTGTCCATAAATACGAAGTCAATCAAAATCACGCATACTGGACATCTCGTATTTATTATACACCAGTACACGGAGAAATGTAGGGTGTATGAATATCAAGTGATGGCTGATAATATTTCTCTACTACATGAGATGAGCTAGTATCATTAAAATTACAATACAACCAATCCTATTCCCCACTCCTACCGAGGTAGCACCATTTCCCGACGCCCCCGTCTCGCTTGGGACTGTAGCTATTATCGTCGTCCAAGCAGAGGGGCTACCTGTGAATGTCGTTGTAGACGTAGACGTAACGGTTCTATTGGGGCCTTGAAACAAGACATCTTCTTCTTCTACACATTCTGCAGTACCCGCTTCTGTATTTATTGTACAGTTTCGGTTGCTTCCTAGGAAACCTGGTCGCGCGCTGAAAGTTTCATAGACGGTGGAAGCACCTTCAATGAGCGTGACTATATTGAGCGATACCATCAGTGTACACTCCGCTGACAAGCATCGATATGTACGCACTTGTAAGTGTATTGTCAGTTGTAGGGACTATAGTGAACTCAAGCGTAGTTGTCGGGATCACGGATGTCGAGATATAAGGACTTAAGACTATTTTCTCGATATAGGTTGTAGCTCCATCATCGCCAACCCCAACAGCCGATACAGTAGTTGTACCAGATAACGTAAGGATGCTTTGGGGTGGTATTGTAGTAGAGGTCACTACGTCGTATAGGGTCACCACTTCAGTCGCGGCTAGAGAAGTTATAAAATAATAAGTACGTATGATGATTTATATCTTGTGGAAATATTTAAGGGCGCACCATATGAAGTCCCAACACCGAGAAAAAGGGCGATAAAAGGTAGAGTAATGGTCTTCATCTTGAACTTGAGTACAGCAAATGGGAATCTGATGTACTTCACGGAAAAGGACGACATTTATAAGTATCAACCACAAGCGTCAATCAATCAATAGATTCATCCATATGACTTTCATCATATCCTACATTACTATTCGGCATTTTGTTGCGATAATTCTCTATAAAAAACACTCGTAGGTCATAATAACGTCATACAATTGATAGAGCGTAGTCGGGTATCTTGAATGTGTGAGATTGAACGGGTTGATGAAGAAACATAAGCCTATTTTGTAGAACTTCTTGCGGGTTTTGCGGAAAGCATCATCATAAGATGTGGAGTCAATTGCGGAACACGAATTGCACCTGGTGAAAGATCATAGCAGTGCCGTAGTAACGAAGTTCGGCATATGAGCGTCCGAGCCTGTCATAGAGGTGTTTGCACGAACTCTATGAATTCTTAAAGTATTGCAGTAGTAGTCTGAGAACCAGCAGCCCAAGATAGAGTCGTTTTGGCAACACCAGTGATTAATCCCGAGTCACAACGGCTGATTACGGATCGAGAAATTGCCATCGAACGCTCTTATATCGCCGGTGAAGAAAGGTGAATGTGCGCAACACACTTGAAAGTGTTAGACAAACATTCGTAAAGCCGTATTTCAAGCTTAGAACCTCTTGGGAGCGCAGGTGGAAGGTAGTGGCAGCTGATGATCTTGGCATTCGAAGCGATTTAGATAATGCGCTGGATAGGTGATTGCCGCCGGCTGAAGTGCTTGAAATTGAAATATTTAGGCTGAACGGTAAGCAGCCTTGAGCCTTCACTACCCACATATCCCTGGATGCCTTTGGAAGCGATTGTCAAGTTCAGAGAGTTAAAATAGGGCAAGAAAGCTATCGTGTCTTGCATATGAGCTTGCAAACGGTACCCACTTGAACCGTCCAGCGCCCACCTCTAATCTATTTATAGGTCTAGTCCAATATAGTGCCTCGTTGTTGTATACTATATAATCTTGATAAGCTCGGTTAGATAAGTCCTTGAGTCGTCGAGCCGAACGCGAAGCGCGAAGCGGGCCGACTATCTATTTCTAGCTGGAGTTTTCATTGATATGATCGATTATTTAGATAATTGGACGTTTAGTATTATTAAAATGACTCTGCTCCCAATTTTTGAGCCAATTTTTTGCTTGAATTCCCCATCCGAGTGGAGGTAAAATTCAGCTAAGGTGAGCTACCATCTTCCTTGCCCATTTGTTATATATACCAAGAGCTCAAAACATCGGTAGGTGGGCCAAAAAGAAGACATCACGCAAGAGCCGACGGACACCATTACCTGACGAGGATTCTATACTCTATCTATCAGCTGGGTCCAATCGCAGTCTAAGGTATGTCATATTGCCTCTATTCAGGTAGTTACATAGGCACTCGCATATAATAGACGTACGTCCTTACTTAGTATCGTTGATTTTCTAACGTAAATTCCGTCTTCTCTGCCAAATTCGAATGAGTTGCGTACCTTGGGATAGCTGATATAAGAGAAGATAAGCTCCAATCATAATAGTAGAAATTTTATGAATGCTGTTTTAAATTTGACAGCTCTCCAGTCCTTTTCAATCCTTCACAATATTCGAAGAAGAGTTGAGTACGGACTAGAATGCTTAAACGTTGATTGGCCGAAAATTCTACTAATGCTCACATAATGAAAACTCTGTGCTAGTAAACGTCCTACTATGATCCATGACAAATACTTTTCGTTCTGCCATTAATTCCTCCCTCAACTTCTTCGCCTCTTGCATACTGATCGGGAACTCATCAACAGCGTCAACAACGAGCTGTTGAACCTCCGCCGGCAGCCGATTCAATGCCTTATTTGTCCTAGCAGC
>ML213615.1:65760-149456 GCA_004379715.1 Crucibulum laeve | reverse complement strand
CAACATGCCAGGTCCCACCTTCATATTCCGGCTTCTCAGGCGTCAGATGGATATTGGCAAGCTTGACGATGATCTGCAGACCACGTTCCCCATAATCCCTACGCAAATCAACAGAGTACTGCGGTTCCAGCTCATTCGTCCCTTCCACATAGTACTGTGAAGTGGGGGTTGCGAGCGGGGGCTCACAGAAATCTTCTGGCTCGGGCTGAACAGCTCGTCGTGTGTCTTTAATCCACTGTTCCCTCCGCTCGTAGAACGTGTCATCATCTTCGCCATCTTCCCGCTGCGGCCCTTCCGATTCGTCCGCTGTTTCAGGATCGGGATCATATTCGACTTCTTCGTACCGGATGCGCTGGATGATGGTCTGTGGGGATTTGAGAGGGGTAAGAGTAAGGTTCCAGAGCGGAATTGCACGCGCGATTATCTTCTCGATGACACCATAGAGGTTCTTGTGGTGCCGAGGGTGAAGATTGTTGATGTAGCTTGTGATCCTGAGGGTGCAGAAGTCAAAACATGGATGAAGAATAGTGAAGATGGAATAAATACTTGACGGAATCCTCCTCTCCAGAGATATCGACTTCACAAGGCAGCCATTGGAACTTGCGACTGTATGGGTTTTTCACCCATTTGGAACTCCAGAGTGACCAATTAGCATCGAAATCGTCGTCATCCACCTCTTCGGCTGCCTCACGCTCCTGTTGCTCACGACGCATCTCCATCTCCCGCTCTTCCTCCTCATTCACTTCATCGTCGTTTGGCGACCATTTAGATTCTGTATGCTTCATCCGCGGTACCGGGATAGCTTCTCCCACTCCACACCGCTCGATACAGTCGTCTAGAGACGTTATGCCCTCTTTGAGAATCCTGCTCCGTCCATAGACTAGTGGGAATAGCGAAGGATGTACAAGATCGAGGACTCTCTCGTCAGAGCCTGGATGCCAATCCTTCTCTCTGTCAGGAACATTTTCAAGAGGGGCTACAGCAGTTTTTAAAGCCTCCTGAAGAGAGGAGGGGATGGCGGTGTCAGATTTGACAACGTCGCCGTTATATACGGTGACAAGGCCTCCGGAAGATTGGAAGAGCTTCGTTTTGTATTGGAGTTCGGCGATGCACCAGTCAACCATTGCGGGCGTTATGTCGAGACCTTCGGCAGAGAGTGCTTCTGCCTTCCATTTCTCAATAATAGACTTATCAAAGACCTTCAAAAATACGGAAGCGTTAGAGCAGAGACCTGTCTGCTCGTATCTGAAGCTCATACCTTCTTATCCCATTCTGGCTTGTCAGTGAGTTGGTTCATAAGACGCAGTATAGTGAACTCGCGTAGGGTCGTGAGGGGTAACCTAAACGCACTTCAGCGTGCTGTCGTATTGTCGCGTCGTACACAAAGCTAGGACTCACGAATTCCTTCCTTCATGCGAGACATCCTCTACAATGAGCGCGTTCGGAAACAACGCGAGACGACTATATCCGTACTTCTGTTCGAGTCGCGGAGCATAGTTGACCGGGAGTCCAAAGCCTGGAAGATACGGAGGAGAGGTTTTCCCCTTGTAGTTTTGGGGCGGATCCCGGGGCATTAATGAGTATAGAATGTGGATGGTCGGTGTTCATTCATTCTTCCAAGCTGCATGTCTTTATACGATCACAAGTTCTGCAGTCAGGGGTCAACAGACCCGTGAATGAACCTGAATTTGATCCCATATCAGCCTGCCTCGTTGTGGCCTCACGACCATCGTGCACATTGACTCAAGTGCAGTGATGGGCCCAGCCCGCCACTTGCCCACAACTTCACGGTCATATTCGGTCTTGGGGCATCATGCTTCTGTTGTCTTGTGCCTGGATAACGCACGAGTCATCAATGAGAACCGCTTACGATCTTGTATCTGCTGAGCAGGGAGCGTTCACAGGTATTCAGATAATTCCCAAATAACTCCAAGCAGAACGAGTCAACTGTTGACACTGACAGTCATGAATGTATTTGACTGTGTCCTCGGATCCAAACATCCCATCAACCAGTGAGCAAGGCTAGCAGTACTATATAAAGTTATAAGTACTCCTACTGGGCATTTTTTTTACGATAATTTTCCACATAGAACATTCAAATCGTAATACTGTCATACCACCGATAGAGCGTAGACCATTATCCTGAATGTTTGAGAAGTTGAATGGGCTGATGAAGGAAAATAAGTTTATTTCGTAGAACTTCTTGCGAGGCGGAAAGCATCATTAATTACGAAACACGAATTGCACCCGGTGAAGCTTGAAGTGCTGTAGTATTAATTTGAAGTTCAATATGTGAGTATCCGTGTCCGTCGTGCAGACGTTTGCATGAACTTGATGAATGTTTAAAGTGCTTACTGCAGTGGTAGTTCGAGAATAGCAGCCGAAGATATAGTCAGTTTATAACATCAATTATTAATCCCGAGTGGTTGATTACGGATCAAGAACAGCGGAGGTTGGTGAACCTGCATTTTTAGGCTTGGAAGATTTTGAAAGTTCAGATCTTGGCATTCGAAGCAATCTAATCAAGGGCAAGAACGCTTAGTAAATAACACTTCGTCATGATTGTTGAAACTTATGAATGTTATTTGTAAATTCGACAACCCTCCAGTCGACTCCTTTTCAATTATTGACCGTGTTCGAAGAAGAGTTTGATTACAGACTAGAATGTTTAAACATCAATTAGCAAAAATGATTATATTAGTGTTCACATAACGAAAAATTTAGGCTACTGAATTCCTTACTATGATCCTTGAGAAATACCTTCCTTTCTGCCATTAACTCCTCCCTCAACTGCTTCGCTTCTTGCATACTGATCGGGAACTCATCAACAGCGTCAACAACGAGTTGTTGGACCTCAACCGGCAGCCGACTCAATGCCTGGTTTGTCCTAGCAGCCTCCATCCACCATTCCTTCTGCTGACAAGGAACATGTGCCGTAGAAATCGTCTGGATATGCGGGTCGACCAAGAACAGCGCAAGAATCTTTCGATGGCCCGGTTTTGTTGGATCCACGAGTTTAAATGGTTGGACTTGGTGTTGAAAGATATTGGGGAATGTGATGAGACGGCCTTCTCTTGTATCAATAGACCCAATATCCTGGACTGCAGGGCCGTCACCCGAGCAACCGAAGACCGTTTGAAGCCAATCGTCCGTGTTTTGCTCATAGGTGATCTTCACATTAGGATCACTCTGCCGGCGGAAAGCGAGAGTGCTAGCTGTAATGTTTTCGTTGTCGTAATAGTAGAGAGCAGTAGAGCAGATGTGTTCATTCTACAAAGTAAAGTGTTAGATAAATAAAGAATAGTTTGTACAATGTTTACAACGCACGAGTTGGCCTTCAACATGCCAGGTCCCACCTTCATATTCTGGCTTCTCAGGCGTCAGATGGATATTAGCAAGCTTGACGATGATCTGCAGACCACTTTCTCCATAATCCCTACGCAGATCAACAGTGAATTGCGGATCCAGTTCATCCGTTCCATCCAGATAGTACTGTGAAGTGGGGGTTGCAAGCGGGGGCTCACAGAAAACTCCTGGCTCGGGCTGAACGGCTCGTCGCATACGCTTAATCCAACGTTCCCTCCGACAGTAGAAATGGTGATAATCTTCGTCATCTTCTTGCTTTGGCTCCTCCGATCCGTCCGCTTTTTCAGGATCCAGTTCATACTTGACTTCTTTATACTGGATGCGTTGGACGATCGTTTCTGGGGATCTGAGAGGGGTAAGAGTAAGGTTCCAGAGCGGAATTGCACGTGCAATTATCTTCTCGATAACGCCGTAGAGATTCTTGTGGTGCTGGGGGTGAAGATTGTTGATGTAGCTCGTGATTCTGAGGATGTAGAAGTCAAAATATGGATGGGGGATAGTGAAGATGAAATAGATACTTGACGGAATCCTCCTCTCCAGAGATATCGACTTCACAAGGCAGCCATTGGAACCTGCGACTGTAAGGATTTCTCCACCATTCGAAATTAGGTTCGAGCCTGTCATCATCTAACTCTCGGCCGGCTACTGCGTGCTGCACTCGCTGGTGATGCTCCTTCCTCTTCCGCTCTTCCTTGTCTTCTGGTGACCGCCAACCTTTTGTTTGATACGATGGCGGTACTGGAATAACTTCTCCCTCTCCACACCGCTCGATACAGTCGTTTAGAGACGTTACGTCCTCTTTGAGAATCCTGCTCCTTCCATAGACCAGTGGGAATAGCGAAGGATGTACAAGATCGAGGACTCTCTCGCCAGAGCCTGGATGCCAATCCTTCTCTCTGTCAGGAATGTTTTCAAGAGGGGTTACGGCAGTTTTTAGAGTCTCCTGAAGAGAGGGGGAGATGGAGACGTCAGATTTGACAATGAAGCCGTCGTATACGGTGACGAGGCCCCCAGAAGATTTGAATTGCTTTGTTTTGTATTGGAGTTCGGCAATGCACCAGTCAAACATCGCAGGCGATATGTCGAGACCTTCGGCAGAGAGTGCTTCTGCCTTCCATTTCTCGATAATAGCTTCATCAAAGACCTTCAAACGTAGGGAAGCGTTGGTGCAGAGACCTGTCAGCATGTATGTGAAGCTCGTACCTTCTTATCCCAATCGAGCTTGTCTGTGAGCTGGTTCATTAGACGCAACATGGTGAACTCGCGTAGGGTAGTGAGCGGTAGCCTAAACGCGCATCAGTGTGCTGTCGTATTGTACCGCCATACACAAAGCTAGAACTCACAAATGCTTTCTCCAGTTTGCATTGGTAAGGAAGAGACTCTCTTTGTGTAAAACATCCTCTACAATGAGCGCGTTGTAGAATAATGCTAGCTCACGGTTGTCATCGACTGGGGCATAATTAAGCGGAAGTCCAAACCCTGGAAGATATGGAGGAGAGGCTGTCCCCTCGTAGTTTTTGGGTGGATCTTGAGGCAGCATTGAGCTGCATATCTTTACATGAGGACAAGTACTGTCGTCACCGGTCCACTGATCAATGAAGTCACCTATTGTGCCCGTCATGATCAACTGCTTTTGTCAGTGCTGAGAAGGGAGCATTCACAGATGTTCAGATAATTACCAAATTTAAGCAGGAATCGACCCTTTGGATGCCCACTGGCAGCGGTGATTATAGTTGGCTGTGTGTCTCGGATCCTCGCACTCCCTGAATGTTATCAGTGTTGAAGTCATGGCCACGACAACATCCGAGTCAGAAATTTAAAGGTCTTTAAGACAGGCTGAGACAGTCCAGATACGATCAATACTTACTGTAAACATACAACGTCAGTTTCGCTGCTTGCTGATCAAGTGACAAACTGGCAAGCGAGGCTAACTGTAAACAGTGGCATGCAAAAGAATGCACGTGATCGATATCACACATATGTTGGAATTGCTGTTAAGTATGTATACAGTTATACTTAGTCTCCATAAGGCGCCGTAGTGACTCTAAATCAGAATCTACACAAGTATTTCTATAAGTAAGGAGAGCCGTAATACAGAGAATAAATAACAATGAAAAATGCAAAATGTACACCAACATCTTCTTCCCATTCTATAGTCTAGTCTGCACAGAGCTATCCTCAGCGCCCGTCTTCTCATCAGCCCTTTGCACCTCAATCCCATACTCCTTCACAAACTCTTCAGAAAAGGGATAGTCTGAGTATCCTGTGGGATCGTAACTCCCGTACTGGTAGTACATCTTCCTGTCTCCAACCGTGAGTGGAAGACCGTGTTGAAGGCGGTAAGGGATGTCGGGCTAGGCGTGTGTTCTTATTCAGTCTGTGCACATAAACTCCTAATACAATCACACTCACATTCGAGATAAATGGCCTCCCATACGCAATCAAATCGCCCTTCCTCTCCGCAACGTCAATACCGGATTCGCGAGTGTATCCACCTGCGCTGATAAGTCTTCTACCAGCACCAGCAGCCGAGTCGGGCGAATTCCAGATGTTGCGAATGAAGTCGTTCTTGGGTCCACCAGTGAGGAACTCGTCTGCGACTGCTGGAGGGCCCGTGCGTGGTGCGTCGGAGCGCGGCTCGACGAGGTGGACGTAGGCGAGGGTGGGGTGAGAGTGGACGAGCTGGGTAATGAGATGGGAGTAGGTTGGTTTAGGATCCGCCATGCCCATATCTGTGGATGATGTTACAACTGGAGATGGAAGGAGAATGAACGAAAAACGTACCTTGAACTGTACCCCAAGGACTCAAACGCAATCCAACCTTCCTTGGGCCCACTCTCTTCACGACAGCATCGACAACCTCCAATGCAAACCTCGTTCGTCCCTCTACGCCTCCACCATACGCATCCGTACGCGTGTTGCTTACATCTTGGAGGAACTGATCAATTAGGTACCCGTTCGCGCCATGGATTTCGACTCCATCGAAGCCCGCTTTAAGCACCGCATTTTCAGCAGCCTGTGCATAGAAGCCGATATACTGCTGGATTTCCTCGATTGTCAGAGGACGTGGTAAGGGGTCGGTTTTGGGTCGATCGCGCAGAGGTACTGCAGACGCAGACACGAAAGGTAGGTCACCTTCTTTCTTTAGTTGGTTGGGGATAGCAGCACGTCCGAGTGCCCAAAGTTGAAGATAGATGTATGAGCCACGGGCATGTACTGAGTCGGTAATCTACGAAACAGTAAGTGACAGAGAAGGAAACTGCATTATAGGAAACGCACCTTCTTCCAAGCTGCAATCTGCTCGTCATTCCATATGCCTGGTACATTTGGATAACCTCCTGCTTGAGGTGCGATATATGTAGCCTCGGTGACGAGGAGGGTTCCTGGAACACTCCCACGTTGTGTATAGTAGTCTAGAACATGGGGTAGCGGTATATGGTCATCAGTGGCTCTGAAGCGCGTGAGTGGGGCGAGCACGACACGGTGTCCTAGCTCGAGATCGCCAACTCGAACGGGCTTGAAAAGTGCAGCTGTTGTGGTAGAAGACATTGCTCTGTGGGTGTAAACTGGAAGCTGGATAATGGGGAACTAACTTGCCCTCGCAAGTGTTTTATAACAGAAATAGCAGTCCATTTGTCGGATACTGAATAATCAGATACTGTCAGCATCAAGGGGCACTGAATTGCAATATGCCTTTGAAATGAGAACATTTGACAAAGGGCCTCGGTAAAAGGAACAGAACATAACCGGTTTGCGGTTGAGTGACTAAGGCCGTTTCTATCCCCAAGTTCTTGACCAGAAAGATTAGAAATCATTCAGCTTTCTGCAGAAACTTGAAATAGTTTTGGACTTCTGCCTTAGGGAGACTGATACTGACTATAGATAACCAGAAATACACAGATACGCGTGTCTCGGCGCGTGGTGACCCAGAACGCTGTCGTGTGAGAGTATTTTAGCTGCAGGTTTGTGTTTTCTAGTCGGAAATAGCACGAAAGCAGAGATAACAGATCATATTCCTGAATTGGTAGTAGAACCGTAATGAGAGTCTACAAGTGTGAACAGGTGCTGTATGTGCGAGAAATCGATCTCAATTCGTGGTTGAGGGAGGTTGGGGTAGCGGAAATGATGGCGGGTGGAGGGAAAAGCCGATTTGACGAAGTGGCCGGAATTGCTGACGCCGACTTCTCTCCTCCGGTCTCATACATTCACAGCGTCCGACCAATTCACCTCAATGCTCTGTCAGAACTCTCTCTGCAGTTCTAAAATGAATACAGAAATAACTTCTACTCGACCATGTCGTATTGATTTTCTATTGAATTTACACCTCCAACATCGTTCGCAATATACAAGTTGAATCCCTCCTGCACTCTCGGTCTCGATATTTGATTTAACAAGATGGAGATATAACTGTTTCCCGCTCTTCTCTTGCTCTTCCTGACGATATTGGGGATGTGGCCAATGTTACTCATAGCTATATGTTTACTTGACTGATTTAGGGAAAGAGGTGAGTTCGAGATACTTAGATTTCTGTGCAAAGTCGTAATTCTTACATATCTTCGTGCGTATTACCAAAGATTAGACAACTACGAATTATAGTACGATTTCAACATTTGCCGTCGTGACGACAAGTCTCGTCCCCTTGATCGTTGATTCTGATTGGTGCGGTCACCGATGGACACTATTCCTGTATCGTGCCATATATAACTCATATCCTCGATTTGAGCGCCACTCAACGACTATGAATCCCCTCAATGGCTTTGAGAGCACTGCTAAACCTCCGTATCTGCCAGGATTCGGCTTGCCGCTCAACTATACCCCATCCGATGAAAACCGGAAGTTATTCCCCAATGCACTAGTGCCGAGCGGGATGTACGAAGGCGGGAGTGCAGTGTGAGCGTAAACGTTCATGAGTGGACTACGAGTGTTATACTAACTTGAAGATCATACAGACAAGAGCTCATAGCGTTACGAGAACTCAATATGATGCGTTTCATGAACGCCATCACCGATAAACCGAACTGGAACGTTAGGGTAAGAGTGTATTTGAGGATGTTGTGTCAGCACATTACTAACTGATTTCTCAAGGTATTCGACGAATCTATTGCCGAAAAGTGGAAAGCCGAAGCTCTTGCGCCAGGAGACGAAGACGTAACACCTAAGATGCTGGAATGGTGTATCGCCGAAATCCAATATGTTGCCAAGATCTTTCAAAGACGCGGATTTTTGAACGTGTATACCGGAGACGTGGTCAAATCCGATACCGCCATCTCACCTTCCCTTCGTCAAGCTCTAAAGGAAGCTGTTGCGACACAAGGAAGCTGTTGCGACACTTGAAAGCGTTCCGGACCGCGAAAAAGATTGGCATCCAGGCTCAGATAAGAAGGTTCTCGACCTGGTGCATCCCTCGTTGTTTCCACTCGTGTATGGGCGCAGTAGAGTGTTGAGGGAAGGTGTCGCAGGCTTGGATAATTGTATCGAGAGGTATGGGGAGGGTGAAGTGTTAGGTATACCTAAGGCATGGGAGGCAAGGGAAAAGTACGAGAATAGACGAGATAGCAGTAAGGTCAGCGGAGAGGACGATAAAAGGGGACAGTATGATGCGGAGGGAGAGGATGACGATGCGGAGGGCGAAGACAATGAGGATGAGGATGACGCAAAATGGCATCAAGCACCGTATAGTCGCAAGTTCCAGTGGCTTCCTTGCGAAGTGGATATCTCAGGAGATGAAGCACGGTATATCCCTTTCTTCTTTGACCATACTTCCTGCTTATCACCTTCAACAGAATTACCAGCTATATCAACAACCTGCACCCAGAAGAGTATAAACCCCTCTACTCCCTCATTGAACAAATCATCTCTCGTGCTATTCCTCTTTGGAACGCTACTCTCACCCCACTCAGGACTCCTGAGAGCAGATTCGTACGAATCGTATACGATGAAGTCAAGTACGAATATGATTCAGAGGACGAGGACGACACTGAGGAACCGCAGCGGCTTTCCGACGAAGACGAAGAAGAATACGACATCCGCCGAGAAGATTGGTTCTCTGAGACTTCGCATTCCACTAAATTGCCTGAGCCGGAGATATTCATACCTCCCCATGAACGCGATGCGATGAAAGGTATATACGACATGGATACAGGCGAGCTGAAGGCTGAAATGAAAGTCGATCTTAGGCGGGAATATGGATCACAGGGATTACAAGTTGTCGTCAAGTTGGCCAATATTCATTTGACACCGGAGAAACCTGAATACAAAGGTGGGAGTTGGCATGTTGAGGGACAATTGGTAAGTGGTTTGCAGATCTTTTGCGGATTTCTTGGACTAACGAGACTCGCAGAATGAACATATAAGTGCTACCGCATTGTACTATTACGATAACGAGAACATCACCTCAAGTAATCTAGCCTTCCGCCAGCAATGCAACACAGAAGTAATCAACATAAGCCACGATTATGGCCAAAAAGCCTGGCTAGAAGAAGTCTTTGGATGTGATAACGATGGACCTGCTGTACAGGACATTGGCGCGGTCGAAACTCGTGAAGGTCGGCTTATCACGTTCCCAAATGTCCTCCAACACCAGGTTCAGCCGTTCAAACTTGTAGATCCTACAAAATCTGGTCACCGCAAAATGGTTGCTCTGTTTCTGGTGGATCCGCACATCCGCATCATCTCAACTGCGCATGTTCCGCCTCAGCAGAAGGACTGGTGGATGCAGGCTATCAAGCAGAATAGGAGGCTCGAGAGACTGCCAGTGGAACTCCAGAAGTTGGAAGACTTTCCTATCGACTTCGAAGAGGCAAAGCAGATGAGGTTGAAGTTGATGGAGGAGAGGAAAGCGTTCGTAGTTGGTCAGAGAGACATGTTCGAGGGCACGGCCTTTTCATTGTGCGAACATTGAACCTTTAAAACGGTGCTAGACCTTATCCACCCGTCATGATTCCCACTTGTACATGCACTCACTAAAGTGTTAAGACAAGGTACCAGAAACTTATGTGATTGCGCTGAGAGGTATCGTGATTGTATAGTGCCCATTCCTTCGAAGTCAGATGCAGGGTCTGTATATTGGGCGGTCCAAGGCTATCGGAGAATATTTGAGGGCGATTATAACTGGAAGGAAGAACGTCATAACCGCATATTCCAGTGACTACCTTGTGGAGTCGAAATCTTAGGGATACGCGGGTTGGTTTCTCTCCTTGCTTTTCCCGCCTATTACTGCCTTCGTGGAATTATATTAATAGTCATCCAAATCTCCCTGAGCCGTCCGTTATCGGGCGGGTCACCTCTCATGTCATCCCTCTGTCGAATGCTATCCTCACTGTGGCTAAGACGCCAAAGATTCCACTTTTGAGGGCAAGATATGGGTAACTGAAAGCCGCTCTTCTGACCAATCCGAGGTTCATCGGAACGGAGATATATATACTATGGCACTCTACTGCTACGATAACGAGAACACCAGCGCGAGTAATCTGGCTTGCTGTCAATGCGATAGACCAGATCGACGTAGGCCATCCTTAAAATGCTCATGACTGGATGCCGTGTAAGGTTGTGATGCTGAAGGGCCTATTCAAGACCGGATTTGGCCACGTAAAGGTCAATGCTCACGAGAAGGTCGCGCCATCAACTGCACTTCTTCCTGACCAAACACAAACATCTTCCTCCCCTCCATCAATTTCAGCCTGAGTTCCTTAGCCTCTTCAAATCCGATAGGGAAACCTTCCACAGCATCCGCCACAAGCTTTTGGACTTCCAAGGGCAGCTATCTAGCGCCTTATTCTCCAGCATAGTATCAGTCTACCACTCTACCAAGATGTAACGTTCGCAGTTGAGATGACGCGAATATGTGGATCAAAAGAAGGCCAGAATCTTCAGATGGCCAGGTTTTGTGGTATCTTGGAGCTGGAACATTATATTTGGCTGTGGTTTCCTCTACCGGCGGAGCCAATTTGATTGACAATGTCATGATCCATTCTTTAGCTACTACAGTGCTTTACAGCATTCATTATGGAGATCCATTTATTAGTCCTCTATTCCCGTTTTACGACCTGTAGTCGGGAGGCTCTCCATTCAAATTTGAATTCAATATCGTCATTCTCCATATTATGAACATTCTACAACGTAATGAAAGTTCCGTTGTTGAAGGTTCAACTTCTGTCAAACGCCAGTGTGTATCATTTTCTAGAGGACTTACAACGCTGATAAGGTCATAATCTAGGGGCATCCATCTTATCCAGGCTAGTCGACGTTCATTTCTGCGCCTAGAGTCTGATTTTGATATTCATCTCTTTGGTGCCTTGGTCAGACAGAATACACCGTCCTCCAAAAGACTGTTCAGCAGAATGGGCGGAACTTGAGTGGACAGTTTCGTTACCCTAATAACTTTTGTGTGCCTTGCCCCGATGCGTATAAAGGTGTTCACTAGTTTACAGTTGACTTAAGCCCTGTCTCTACAAGCAGCAGAAGATGAAGATGATTCACAACTTCAATATTCGATCCTCGTCACTTGCCATCCTGTTCTTGCTTCAGGTGATTCGTTTATTCAATTGTCTGACTTCTTCAACAATTAATATTTATTGCCATAGTCTGTTCCTCTGATTGCGGCATCTGGTTGGGCTTCACAAGGGTGCTTTAGGTAAACCATAGCCTCCTTCAGCTTTGTGGTCAATAACTAACATATAATATCAAGTGATTCATCAACGTCCCGTGCCCTTCAAGCAGCATCTCGTCTGAACTCTCCGACATTCGATTCGACTGAATGTGTTACCTTCTGTGAGCCATACCTGTACAGTGGTATCGAAAACGGACGTGTAAGTTCTTCTTACGATTTTTCGGTTCTACGTATTAATACAGCTAACAGGATTGTTGTAAGTCCGCGTTTCTCCTCCCGTTCTCCTGTCTCTTAATTAGTATACCCGAACCCCAGATTGCGACAATGTAATCCATAGTCCCAGCGTCCGCATCTCTGATGACAGCTGCAATGTGCTTTGTACGGGACAACCCGACACCTATTGTGGTGGTTTGAATGCTATTCAGATTTTCAAGAAGGATATCCCGCCTCCAATTGTCTGGAACTCTTTGGGATGTTACACGTATGTCTTAATCCTGTTTTTCGATCTGGTACATATGACCTGAACTTCTTCGTGAATAGTGATTCCACTTCTTCACGCACGCTGAGGACTGCTTCCTATACAAGTGTCAGCGCTATGACCATAGCATCTTGCCAGGCGTTCTGTGCACCTGGAAACTACAAATACGCAGGTGTTGAGTATGCCAGGGTTCGTTCCTTCATTTTCAATTATCTTCACAATCGCTAACGGTGCCTTAATATTTTCAGGAATGCTGTAAGCGATGATTTTCTATTCTTGAACAAAATTGAATTGCTTATAACAACAATTTGATAGATTGTGACAACACGATCCATAGTCCTGGTGTTCCCGCTAGCTCCTCGGACTGCAATATGCCATGCACTGGAGATTCGTCGACGACTTGTGGAGCCGGCGACAGGATCCAAATATACCAGAGGCAGCCTTAATCAGATTAAAATGTATTTTTATCTCTTATGAATAGGACACTTCTGGTAGTAACTTGAGTGGACGATACCTCGTATATCTGTATGGATACCACTTGGATGTACACATAGCTAAATCGCACAACACGATCGAGCGAACTAACTGAAGCTTAGTGACTATTAGTTGAGAAAATTGAATGGACACAGGCAATCATCGTTGTAACCACGGGTTACTATTATCTATTAGGAAACCTCGATTTAACAGAGTCTGGGACTTTTTCATACAAGCTCTTCGTATTTTGTGGTACTGGATCGAAGAAAGTACAGAATTAAATGAGCACGGGCGATGTATCGTCCTGGGAATAAGCTTACAGTATTTTAGAGCCTTGAATTTAGCTTCCATGATTTGCTTCATCTCACTTGGAAGCGTCTCCGGAGCCTCCCACGTTTTACTCTGAAGGCCTGATGAAAGAAAGTGAAGGGATAAGTTGTTGCCAACCAAGTAAACGAGCTTAGACATACTATGGGTTTTCTTGTTGAAGTTGTCCGCGACAATTTTGCAAAGCACTTCCCTGGGACGCTCTCTAATATGCTCGAGGATGCTTCTATTGCTCTAAAATACGGAATGTTGAACATCATGAACAAATGAGTTTACTAGGATATGCTCACCGAGGATTCTACTTTAGAGGTTGGAGGGGGCATGACTTAAGTCTGCCCTCATGCACGGTTTAGAATCCGCAACTCTTAGTAGTCAGAGAACCAAAGCGATCTGTAGCAGCAATACTTGTTGAGCTATGCGAATGAGTGATCGTCGTAAAGCACAGCTATCTTGCATAAAATAAATTTATAGTACGATCGTGGATCGTCTGACGTCTTTGAAGGCAATTATTCAATGTACTGAACGGACTATTCGGAAGCAAAATTAAATATCACTGAATCTATGACGGTGTTGTGGTCAGTGCTCGCAGAGTGAAAATTCATTGCCCTCAAACACACTCCCTTGCTCACGCACAAACCGCTTCCTCTCCTCCATCAGCTTCAACCTCAACTTCTTCGCTTCTTCCAAGCTGATCGGGAACTCTTCCACAGCGTCTTCCACCAGTTTTTGTAGTTCCACCGGCAACTTCTTCAGCGTTTTGTTTTGCCTCACAGCTTCAGTCCACCATTCTTTCTGCTGAGGAGGTACGTGTGCAGTTGAGATGACGCGGATATGTGGGTCCACGAGGAACAAGGCAAGGATCTTTCGGTGTCCAGGTTTCGTTGAGTCAACGAGTTTAAATGGCTGGACTTGATGTTGAAGGACGTTCGGGAATGTAATGAGGCGACCTTCACGAGTGTCAACAGCTCCTATTTCTTGCACTGCAGCTTCCTCATTCTCGCATCCAAAAACAATTTGCAGCCAGTCATGCGCATTTTGCGGATAGTTGATGTCAATGGTGTCTGTGTCGCTCTGCTGGCGGAATGCTAGACTGCTAGAAGTGATGTTCTCGTTATCATAGTAGTACAGCGCAGTTGCGCAGATGTGTTCGTTCTAATATGCTTCATTAGAGTCTCATTTTCTCATTACAAAGTCTGATTAACTTACCAGTTGCCCTTCGACATGCCAGCTCCCACCTTCGTACTCCGGCTCCTCTGGCGTCAGCTGAATATTGGCCAACTTTACAATGACCTGCAACCCTTTATCGCTATACTCCTTCCTCAAGTCAACCCCACTTTCCGGCTTTAACTCGCCTGTCTCTGGCTCAAAATACTTCTTCGTCGCTTCGTGTTCGTGAGGCGGTACGAACGGCGAAGGTTCAGGCATAACGACTCTCCGCGTGCTCGTGATCCACTCCTCTCTACGCTCCCAATAGTCATCCTCGTCCTCGTCAGGACGCTGCTGAGGCCCCTCCGTCTCGGGCGCATTCTCTGGGTCAGGATCGTAGTCGACGGTGGAGAATGGGATGCGTTCGCACGAACTATTAGGTGTTTTAAGAGGTGTGAGGGTGGCATTCCATAAAGGGATGGCACGCGCGATGATTTGTTCGACGGCGCTGTACAGAGGCTTATGTGCTTGCGGGTGCAAGTTATTGATGTAACTAGTAATGCTATTGATAGAGGTGAGTAAACATATGTTTAAATATTGGACGAGGGACATACCGAACTGAATCTCCCTCTCCAGAGATGTCAACTTCGCAGGGCAGCCATTGGAATTTTCGACTGTAAGGTTTATGCTCCCAGGGATCGCTACCAGGATTGTCCTCGTCGTCTGCTTGCTCAGGCGCTTCATCGTCATCATTATCCCCAGCTTCTTCTTCCTCTTCTCCGTTCTCTTCATCTTCATCATTATCCTCAGCCTCCTCTTCCTCTTCCTCTTCTCCGTTGTTTTCATCTTCATCTTCGTCCTCGCCTTCTGCATCCTCGTCATCCTCTTGATTCGCTCCGAACGTTTTAAGCAACTCCTCAGGGATCTCGGCCTCATCATCCACATCGTCTAGTTCCTCAATGACTTCGTAGTCTGATATACCCTCGGTGTCCATTCCTCCATTGCCTCCTCTAGGAGAAGAATGCCTCTCAATGGCCTTACCTGGCTCTGCTTCTGTCTCGGTAGGAACAGGGATAACTTCACCCTCTCCGCATCTGGCAACACACTCGTCCAGGCTGACATTGGCCGCTTTCAAGGCTCTGCTTCGGCCATATATGAGCGGAAAGAGCGAAGGATGAACCAAGTCGAGAACTTTCTCGTCCGATCCAGGATGCCAGTCCTTTTCGCGTTCTGGAACATCCTCCAGTGGTGCAACCGCTAATTTCAGAGCCTCTTGCAGGGAGAAGGGGATAGCGACGTCGGATTTGACGACATCGCCGTTGTAAACCGCCACAAATCCTTTCGTGGGGAACTTTTTGGCTTTGTACTGCAATTCAGCAATACAGTAGTCGATCATCTCCTCAGTAACGTCCGTGTTCTCTGCGGCAAGGGCTTCAGCTCTCCACTTCGTTGTGATAGACTCGTCAAACACCTAGAATTGGTCGGTTCAATACGCAAGAGTAACAGTGCAAACGCTATGAACCTTCTTATCCCAATCTGGTTTGTCCGTCAACTGGTTCATGAGACGAAGCATTGTAAACTCTCTCAGCGTAGTCAGACGTTGACTGTCGCACATTCTCGGTCATTAGCGTCGATTCGTCAATTTGAACAAAATAACTACTTACGCTCCACGTCCTTCCTCCTGAACATCGCTGACGATCAAAGCATTCGGGAACAGGCCATCTTTTGGAACGTAGTTCAATGGTAAACCAAATCCCGGTAGGTGGGGTGGTTTCGCGACGTTCTCGTATCCTTCAAGAGAGTTCATTACTGATGGTCACTGGTCGAACAAGAGTCCGAGGTTCTAAAAAGTCTTTTTCAGCGATGAGTTGGAGCAGGGGGCAGTGGTTTGAGGCTATCCAAGTTGAAGATGCGCCCACTTTTATAATTATTAGACGCGGTTCATGATCGAACAATCTGTTGACAGATCAAGTGACTTGTGGTAGGGGGCATAAAGTTTGCCCTGTGCCTGCCTAATCTGGATATGAGGGTCAGTGAGGAAGAGGGCGAGGATCTTGTGATGGGTTAGTTGGGTCGATAAGCTTGAATGGCTGGACTTGGCGCCCTGGTATTTCTGACGTTATCGCAGACATAAAAGAAATAGAACTAGTAATTAATAGTATTCACGAGTACCAGCCTTGCTTAGGTTGCAGGACATTTGGATCCGAGGACACTGCCAAATAAATTCAACGCTGTCAGCGACTTGTTCCACCTGAAATTATTTGGGAACTATCTGAATACAATACTTACCTCTGAAGGCTCTCTTCTCAGCAGAACTCATAAGCAACTCTACTTGGTGATCCGCGTTTTCTAGGAACTCCTGTGTTATCCACTGTCCAGCCACAAGACAACAGAAGTATGATGCCCAGGACCGAGTATGACCGTGAAGTTGTGGGCACTGCACTTGAGAGTCCATGCGTACGATAGTCGCGAGGCGTGGGCTGATAAAGGGTCAAAACTCACGAGTCTGTCGACCCGACTGCAGAACTTGTGTATGACGACATGCAGACATTAGATGTTTAAGTGTTCTATGTAAGTAGTCCATACTCAAACTTTCGTCGTGGTTGATCACCGTCAAATCTGCTTATAATTAAAATTTATATGTACTTGGATTGTCTTAGACTTCTACGTTTCTGACTCGGATGCTGTCGCAGACATGAAACAGATTCAACAAATAGCATTCAGAGAGTGCCAGAAGCCGAGACACTTAGTCAAACATATTCACCATTGTTGGTGCGTCCAATGGTCGACTCTTTCTGCTTAATTTGGTAATTATCTGAATATCTGTGAACGCTCCATGCTCATAGAAAATCGTAAGCGACCTCCGTAGTGACCGCGTTTCTTAGGGACCTGTGCATATCTAGCCACAGAGGCACTTGAGCATAGAGGCCACAACAGAACGTATCTGCGGCTGTTAAGTATTCTTAAGTAAATGGGGCCTAAAATGGTAGATCTGATCAATAAAACATCCTTGTTCGGATGGATCCGGGAAAAAGATATACATAAAGGCCAAACTGTTGGCATTTGGACATAAAGCTCGATGCCTCGAGATCCCAAAAACTACACTGAGGGAGGCTCTCCTCCTTATCTTCCAGGCTTTGGACTTCCAATCAATTATACACCATACAAAAATGGTAATGAAGAGTTGTTCCCCAATGCGCTCATTGTAGGGGATGTTTTGCACGAAGATAGGTGGCATAGTTCCACTGCCAAACGACGAAGAAGGAATTCGTGAGTTATAGTTTTGCGTACGACGCGACAATACGACAAAACACTGATACGCGTTTAGGTTACCACTCACTACCCTACGCGAGTTCACTATGCTGCGTCTAATGAACCAACTCACGGACAAGCCCGATTGGGATAAGAAGGTACGAGCTTCAGATACAAGCTGATGGCAGGTCTCTGCACTAATGTTTCCTTACGTCTGAAGGTCTTTGATGGAGCTATTATCGAGAAATAGAAGGCAGAAGCCCTCTCTGCCAAAGGCCTTGGCATATCGCCGGCGATGTTTGACTGGTGCATCGCCGAACTCCGATACAAAACAAAACTCTTTCAATCTTCCGGGGTCTTGTCGCCGTATACGACGGTGACGTTGTAAAATCTGACGCTGCCATCCCCCCCTCTCTTCAGGAGGCTCTAAAAACTGCTGTAGCCCCTCTTGAAAATGTTCCTGAGAGAGAGAAGGATTGGCATCCAGGCTCTGGCGAGAGAGTCCTCGATCTTGTACATCCTTCGCTATTCCCACTGGTCTATGGACGAAGCAGGATTCTCAAAGAGAGTGTGACGTCTCTAGACGACTGTATCGAACGCTGTGGAGAGGGAGAAGTTATCCCGGTACCACCAAGAGACCGGAAGGCTAAAGCCGAAAAGGTGGATGACGACGGTTTTGATGCTAATTTCAAGTGGTTGAGCAACCCTTACAGTCGCAGGTTCCAATGGTTGCCTTGTGAAGTCGATATCTCTGGAGAGGAGGATTCCGTCAAGTATTTATTCCGTGTCCACTATCCTTCATCCATATTCTGACTTCTGCGTCCCCAGGATCACGAGCTACATCAACAATCTTCACCCTCGACACCACAAGAACCTCTATGGTGTCATCGAGAAGATAATCGCGCATACAATTCCGCTCTGGAACCTTACTCTTACCCCTCTGGAATCCCCACAAATGGTCATTCCACGCATCCCTTACAAAGAAGTCAAGTATGAGCTGGATCCTGAAAAAGGGGCCGAATTGGAGGAGCCAAATGATTATCGTCTCTACTGGCTATGGGATGAAGAATTCGAGAATATACGACGAGCTGTTCAGCCCGAGCCAGGAGTTTTTTGTGAGCCCCCGCTCGCAACCCTTACTTCACAGTACTATGTGGAAGGGACAGATGAACTGGATCCGCAGTACTCCGATGATTTGCGTAGGGATTATGGAGAACGTGGTCTGCAGATCATCGTCAAGCTTGCCAATATCCATCTGACGCCTGAGAAGCCGGAATATGAAGGTGGGACCTGGCATGTTGGAGGTCAACTCGTGAGTTGTAAACATTGTATAACTATTCTTCATTTATCTAACACTTTACTTCGCAGAATGAACACATCTGCTCTACTGCTCTCTACTACTATGACAACGAGAATATTACAGCCAGCTCTCTCGCGTTCCGCCGGTAGAGTGATCCTAATACGAGAGGTATCTCTTATCCTCAATGGGCTCACGATTGGCTTGAAAGCATCTTCGGTTGCTTGAGTGACGGCCCCGCCGTCCAGGAGATCGGGTCCATCGACACAAGAGAAGGCCGTCTCATCACATTCCCCAATATCTTTCAACACCAAGTCCAACCATTCAAACTCGTAGATCCAACAAAACCGGGCCATCGAAAGATTCTTGCGCTGTTCTTGGTCGACCCGCATATCCAGACGATTTCTACGGCACATGTTCCTTGTCAGCAGAAGGAATGGTGGATGGAGGCTGCTAGGACAAACCAGGCATTGAGTCGGCTGCCGGTTGAGGTCCAACAACTCGTTGTTGACGCTGTTGATGAGTTCCCGATCAGTATGCAAGAAGCGAAGCAGTTGAGGGAGAAGTTAATGGCAGAACGGAAAGTTTTTGCTACGGATCATAGTAGGGAATTCAGTAGCCTAAATTTTTCGTTATGTGAACACTAATATAATCATTTTTGCTAATTGATGTTTAAACATTCTAGTCTGTACCCAAACTCTTCTTCGAAGATCGACAGTGATTGAAAAGGAATCAACTGGAAGGCTGTCAAATTTTAAAATCACATTTATAAGTTTCAACTGCAGCCACTAGTCACTGGTGACTCGCTCCTTCCCATCTTTCTTTCCCACTAAATGAAATGTTCCAGCAACGACTTTCCGCTTTGTTCGACAGTCATGTGTGCGTAGTCGTATATATGCATGAAATTCTGCCGTAATTTATCGTAATTTATGAATGCTGAAATTGATACAAAGGCCATTGGATTTCCCAAATATTCGACGCGTAAATGCCCGCCCGCAACACACAAAAAAAGTAATTAATTTCTGGAAGCGCCTTAATGAAGCCAATTTAACCCTCTTTCAAATCGGAGAGCCATCGCCCCAAGAGGACTCAGATTCCCCGATCTTGGACGTCGTTCCCACGGAGGGTACCCCCCCCCCTACCCCCCAAATGCAGCAATTTGGGTGTCATGTTTGGCATCCGGCACATCAATGCAGCATGACCGCGTTTCTGGCAAACCGTTGTTCGCTGTCGTGGGGGCAACGCTCACTTTATTGTCCTCCGCCAATGCACGGATACGTTGTACTATCGTCGATGCGTCTTTTCTTAACACAACAGCATAACGCTTAACTCCTGGCATGCCAATTTTTTCTTTTCTTGACCGATGTGCAACATTCAACTTCCTGTCACCATAATCAACCATCTCAACTTCCTCTTCTTCCTGATGATGACCAGCCTGCCGAATTCTTCGATTCCAACAAGCATAGACATGTTCTTTGTCCTTTTGCAACAAATACATCAATCATGGACTAAGTTCCTCCAATCATACACCTCTTTCTAAACACCAAAGCAGCAGTAAGTATTATCTTAAACTCGCCAGTGATTTCTCCAATATCTGGTTGTTTCCAATGCCCTGACATGTATTTCATTGTCGTTTGGTTGTGATTGGAACTCATGTTAGTATATTATTTACAGTTGGTCTTCAGTTCTATGAAATTCAAACTGCAGATAGAGCATGTATACACGGCATAGACTGTTCTTAGTATAGATTATTCTTATACATTTTTGTGAGTTGCCCATCATTATTACTACTTTACAATGCAAGCCGATCGAGACTGTTTGAGGAGACGAAAGTTGGGATGATGCCGAAGTAGGCCGTGTGAGGATGCCGATGATTGCCGGCGTTCGGGAATCACCAATTATCACATGACCAACATTGAGGATTACGTCCAAGATCGGGGGATCTGACACCTCTTGCATCGCCCTCTAGGCAGCCTTCGACCCTTCTTGAGTGAGCAGTCCAAACTGTCCTGTCCCTTGCAGCATTCTCTCGGATCTGCGGAGGATAGCAGGCCGATGTCGTTAAATATGGCATAGTAAGCCAAGCCCCAACTAACAGCAACGCCACGGTAACACGGCTGTAGTCGCAAAGGCTGACAGCGGAAACTCATGTTCACGAGTGTCACTTTCTGACTTTCAAATGATAGCCTTTAAACCCGTGAGAACTTTTTCATCAAAGGTGTTTTTTCAAGGACGCGAAGAAGTCTCTCCTGGGCGGAACCGGCTCCAAAGCTGGCTAGCGGATGCAATTCAGTCCTGGAATGGTGCTTCATATACAACGTTCGATTTTTGCCATTCGACGCATTAATTCCCCCGTTCATCTTCTCAATTTTTGAACTCACTTCAGGATGTCCGGGCCAAATCAACTTCGTTATTCAGGCGCTCCCCTCATCGGATATGCTATCTCGAGCGTGTAAGTTACTTTTGTGCGCTTGATTATTTGCGTTGGTTCTAGCTGAGCTTACCTCCTCAGGTTATATGGAATGTTATGCGGACAAGTTGTTTGGTTTTTCCGCAGGTATCCAAATGAGCATCGATACATGAAATATTTTGTATGTTATGTTTAATTTAAGCATACAAATGGTTAGCTTATACAACTCCTGCAGGTCGCGTTCATACTTCTGGTAAGCTGATGGATCCCCCCATGGCTAATATCTGCTCAGCTTTGAACAGACAGAGACTGGAAATTTCTTTTCTGGCTTTGCCGTATTGTGGCATAATTTGATACGAAGAGGCTTTGCTATGCCCTGGGAGAAATTTGTGCGTTGTGGACCATGGTTAGCGGCTAGTTTTTTCTTCACTGCGTTATCCTTATATTCTAATATATTATAGGGCTCTTCATGTATGTTCTACTAGCTCGGTTTATACTTCACGCCCATCTTTTTCGACCAGGTCGCGCGTCCATTCACCGTAAGCTCAAAGACAGTTTCGTCGGTATATAAAGTGTTCGTACTTATATGCATCCATAGGAGACGACCTGTCTTCTCGTCGAGGCGTACGTTTGTTCTCTATCTCTGGGTATACCTACGTACTTATTGCGGAAACATAGGTTTTTCATCAGGCGAATGTGGATATGTATGAATATAGTCATTCCAAGGTCTACGGATTGAATACTTAAATACCTTATTTTTTTTTTTCAGTTGCCGATCAAAAACGACTAGCGCAATTTACAGTGAGTTTCGAAATCTAGGGAGTTGTTTTTACACAAATACTTTCCTTCGCAGGTTCTTCCTTTCCTTTGCGGTTGGGGTAAGTGGATGATGTCCCCTAGTTACTGAGCTCTCTGGCTGATTTTAAGTATTATATAGGGTGTACGATTGGTAAGAGATAATTGGCATCATGATTTCATCGACTAGCTCACCGTTTCTATAGCGTACTTAGTCGGGATGTACGATCGTCCTTTTATCTCCCTTCCTCGCTCTGATGCAATTTCTTTCGTAGGGTCAAATATTCTTGCTTCCCTCAGATAGCTCGGAATCGGGTATGTATCGGTCTACTTCTGTCTGATGATGCTTTAACTCAAGTATTTTCAGCCTCTCTTGGTTGCGTCTTACTGCTTCAGAATTATCTCAGATGGCCTCATCGCATTTACTATGACTTACACACTCTACAAGCGTAGTACTAGAATGTCATTGTACGTAAATTTCAGTTCAGTTCAATCATCTTCCTCTGATATTAGCTCTTCTCAAGTACCAGCTCCGTCAGAACAGTGCGCGGTCTTATTGGCTGGATGGTTACCACTGGCCTTTTAATGTGGTGTGTTAGGATTATTACACATTTTATTTTCTAGTCAATAACAGTTCCCTAGGTTGTCAGCTATCGCTTTTATCGTGACGGTAAGCCTAGCAATTTTACAACGCTCATATACTGACCATCTTTCCAGCAATTGCGCGTTGGAAATACACTAATACCTATTGGAGTATATTTCTTGCGAGGCAGAAGTAAGTAAATATGTCTATAAAAAAAGCCAAGTCTCACAAAAGTCGAATAGTATACGCGAATGCTATGCTTGCCCAGTATGTCCTTTCCTTTGCATTAAGATAATTTTTTGACATGGGTGCTCTTCAGGTTGAATGACCGAGAACGATATCGAGTACTCGCAAACAAAACGCGCACCATGGATATCAATATTGAAACTACAACCTCAGGTTCAATTGAACAAATTCCGTCTGGCGACAATTCATTGGAACAACAACAAGACGATATCGAGATGGTTCCAACGACTCCATCCACACGCAACCTTTAAAAATTAGCATAAATTATTATTCAAAACGTTCAGTCTGGACGGAGCTGTGCATCCTGCACATATTTATCCGTTGCGATTGCTGTTCATACATTAATCATACAACCCTGTTATTAGAATGCCACTCAGCTGCACATCTGAAAACAACGCCTGCTCTTCCTATTTTAATGGAGATCCCATGATGGCCTACAGGAGTAGGCGCTCGTATGATTTTTCAGATACGGGTGATCCGTCACATTTTTGCCTGACCGAGGACGGCTGGTAGTGCATGACTATTGCCCAGAGAATCTTGGCATTTGAATAATCCCCGAATGGTGTCTCCGGCTTCAAGTGCTGTAAATGGATAAACCCGGGCGTCAAAAGGTGTCAGGTATACTGATATTCATCGTAGGTGCCTTTCTTACCAGGAAGCTAATCCCAACCGGCTCGGCGCCCATCAACAGAATGTTGGCGCCTCATCCGTCGTCGAATACGTCCATTTCTTCAAACCACGGATATTCTGAACAAGACATTCGGTCATTTGGTACAGATACGACATAGAAACTTCCAGGAGACACAAAGAATTTACCAAAGCACCTTACTAAAAACCTTACTAACCTGTCTTACTTTCGCAGGTCCAGCCCCCAATGGTTTCTTAAGCTTACCGCCTTTAAAATTGTTACCGGTGGGGAGGGACATGTCGCGAGGGTGAGGCTATGCAAATTCCTTTGACCCATGGCTGCTTTTGTGATAGTATCCGAACAACTTTTCCTGAGCTGAATATATGATTGCATCCTGTATCTTGAAATCGTTTGGAAGAACAGCAAATCCGCGAGGATAAAACACCATTCGCGAGCAAGTTTGAAGTTCTCAGCCACATAGTCCATGCTCGATATGGTGGGGAAAAAGACTTCTTCCCGTGTGTGAAGGGTCGGGACTGGATCCGAGAGCAACGAATTATACCCGAGCGAAGAGGTTCGGGGCCTGGGGGAGCTATCCCATATTTTTTTTATACAACCTATAACACCCATCGACAAGGTAAATTCACTAGAGGTTGGTGCGAGCCACGCCCAAGTGTATGGTGTACGATATTGACGAGAAAGGACGCAAGCGAGTGAAGGAGCATACTGGGAATGTGTCTATCAGTTTGCGTGAGGAAAATTCGACGATGTCCATTAGGATGCTAATTTAGGTATTCGCTTATGGGTATGAAACATCGTTTTCACTAGGTTGGCAGAGGCGTATTTCGTATATGCACTATAATCAATTGGAGATATCCTTCAAACCCCTTCTCGAGATAAGTTGGATGAGACACTGAGAATGGCTATGAAGATGCCACACATGACGTCCAGATCGCCAGTGTTCGAGGAAGATCGACCAGTCCACATGACGTCTCGAGATTGCGGTTAGCCGCTGCGATGCGAACAGAGAAGTTCAACTAGGGGAGGTAATAGCCTGTATATTGATACGTTGATACATCATACGGCACTTGTAGTATCTTCTTGGGGATCACAAGTTTGGGTTGAAGACGAGAATCGAGTAACCTCATGCAGCGGATCAGAGAGCAGTGGATCAAGTAGATCGTAGTCCGAGCTCCGGGTTGCGTTCTATCCGGCGAGAAATTTGAGAGAAAGAGAAAGAGACGCGATCGTCATCTGGAAGCTTGAAAATCGATTCTGGAGGAGACTGAAGGCTCATGGTCTTCTGGTATATCGTTGTCATAAATCATCCACTGATAATCACTGTCAAGGATCGAATGCCGTCTTGCCCATAGTCGAGCGCTTAATGTTCACCAAATGTCCAGATCATTGTTGGGTGTCGAATTGTCTAGGCAAGATTGAAAGCAACTGGCGTATTTATATCCACCACCGTCCATCTAGTATGTCAGTATTCTGACTCGCCAAATTTAATCTTCTTTCTCGCAAAGGTCCAAGTTCGACGCGTGCCATTCATGCCACAGAAGCTGTAATGGGTTCCTGTGGGATGTTCTACTTGCCGGTAATCCGGCATTAACGATAATCATAGAAATAATGTTTACTCAGCTCTTATGTGCGATCATGTGCGAGTAGCATTTTTCATTGGTATGACATAGGTGGTGGTATATTGACAGATGAAGCGGGAAGATTTCAGAGTAGTTATCTTTAGGTCGGACAAGAAGCGGAAGCTAGGCCGGGTAAGCTCCAATCTATGATGAAGGAGCTTGAAGGAGTCAATTGAAGATATTTCAAGCATACCGGTGTCCTTGGAGGCACGGTGGTTAGGAACAGTTAGGAACACAGTAAATGAATGCTGTGCCTTTGACCCTGTCGGATCGAAAGTGCGGGGTAGGCACCCACCCTTTTCCCACCCACTTCGTCCGATATCGATGGAGACGCTGAGGTCCGCGTCTGGCCACATCAGGGTATGTGTCCGCTGTCTGCGCGGTCGCTACGGAGCCAAATTAATGCGGCTGCGGTGGGTGAAAGTCGGGCCAAGCTTACATGGAATGCGGAGTTGTCGCTGTGTCCCATTCGTGCCCGAGTACATAGAATGCTGGTATGCCGGGTGTGGTGGGTGCACATAGTCATAATGAATAATCGATAGTGTCGCCAATCAGGCTAAGAGCCGTTCTGAACTTCTTGGTGGGTGTACGAAGAGCGCCTCATGTGTATGATTGCACTTGCCGGGAGCGTAGAAGACAATGAGTGACAGCAGAACTTGATGGAGGTGCCGTTTAGGTGGTAGCAGTGTGGCGAGCGCATGTCATCGTACGAGAAAATCTTCCAGTGAGAGAAAGAGGGTGATATATACTAGACAAGCGCTTTGTGGAGGACGAAAGGAGAATTTTTTTGAGCATGCTTTGAGCTCCTGACGGCGGAAGATTGCTGTAAAAAGACAGATGAGCGGAACCCCTGAAGGGGATTTTCCTGGGCGCGCCAAGTCTGGAAAGATTTGACCAAATAGCGACCCTTGATCAGAAGAGGTCGGACGCACCCTAGTCACTGTTCTCTTCAACGACCACCACCACCAGCTCGCCGTACCTATCGACGAGCACACTTTTACCCTCGATATCTCTCACATGGAGCCAGTAAACCACATAGTAAGCGAGTCGCCACCCTCGAGGACGACTATTTTAGGGTCATTCCTGCGCGGAAGGCCACGAAACTCATCCCAGTCACATACACACCTTAACACGGACCACCACCATCCCCTGCGCGAACCCTCACCGCCGCAGCCACCCTCACCCAACGCAACATCTTTGGCCAGCCGCCGACGCACAATCATACCAGCCACACCGGGTGCGGTACAACAATCAACCTCCCAGCAGACAACAAACACCAGTTCAGGGCTTGGGATTTCACACATGCTCAGGCGCCGTCGCTCAGCAGGAAACGTCGCTGTCCCATCTACTACTGCTCAAGCGATACCACCCACGCCGTCCTCGGCCACCGCCATCGCTCTTGCACTAGGCACGATGCCAGCTTCAGCACCAACAGCACGACACCAGCCGCCTGTGCCACCTCTTGCAGTGGGAGGTGCCTCCCATCGGATCCGCCTCGTACCACATCTCGACTCACGCAGGTCATTGCGATTTGATCCTATCGGCCGCGATCTCAAAGAGGGCGACTCTCCACTGCGCATCGGGCGATTTACCGACCGCTCAGGGCTGGGTCTGGCGGCAGTGAACGCACTGGGGTCAAACAAACTCGCATTCAAATCGAAGGTTGTCTCGCGAGCGCATGCTGAGATATGGGTCGAGTCGGGGGGAAGGTTATTCATCAAAGATACGAAGAGCAGCTCTGGGACATTCCTCAACCATGTGAGACTTAGCCCTGCCAACACTGAGTCAAGACCGTACCAGATCAAGGACGGCGATATCCTCCAGCTCGGTGTCGACTACCAGGGCGGCGCAGAGGACATTTATAAGAGTGTAAAGATCCGTATAGAGTTAGGAAGGGAGTGGCAATCCGCTGCTAATGCCTTCAAGTGAGTATCGTGCGGCGTACTAGCATTCTTTCACATCTAACAAACTTTTTTACAGTACAAACGCTCTCAAGAATCTCAAGTCTCTCGTTGCACCCGAGGGCGCACCCTCTAAATCCACCGGAAAAACCCCCATCGCAGGCAAAAACCAAATCCCAGACTGCTGCATCTGCCTCTTCAGCGTGACCATCCGTCAGGCCCTTTTCATTGCCCCCTGCTCACACACCTTCCACTATAAATGCATTCGCCCTCTTCTGGAATCGCACCACCCTGCATTCTCATGTCCTCTATGCAGGACGTTCGCTGATCTCGAGGAGGACGTCGAGGTGGAGCTTGAGTTAGATGCGGAGAGCGAGCCTGAAGAGGAACCGATAGCGAGACTTGGACAAGGAGCCGACTCGGAACTTGATTGCCCTGACCTGGACGACGATGCAGATGCAGTTGGGGAGATGTTGCACCGCACTGCTGTGCGTGAGCGCGAGCGGGAGGCTGGCGCTGAGACAGATGTGGAGGGAGAGGGGCCTGGAGGAGGGCATCTAGGTGTCAGGCGACGAGCGCAGAACAGCACTCGCCAGACTCGGGGGTCACCGTTCAGTGATGGGGCGCTAGAGGAAGAGGACGACGACGACGAAAGGGACGATGTGGTGATGGTCGATGCGAATGACCTTAGGCCCCAATCGCAGGGTGGTGGAAGCCCTGATATAGTGATTGTTGGCTCGGGCGGGGAAGGAAGCAACGGGAGCAGGGAGGTCGTGCATGTGAATGGCACCGCGCATGGGATGGTGTTCCCAGATGCAGGCAGTCACGGACCTTCACATGGGGAAATGGGTGAAATAGATGACGACGTGGATATCGATGGGACCGTAGGAGGCAAGCGGAAACGGTAATTCTACGGGCCTTCGTCCTCCAAGTCATTATGCGTCTGCCGAACCAACGACCAATGCAATTGTAACTCTATCCACATTCCTATCCCATGTATTCGGCACCAGCACTTCACCAATCCGACTCTCATCCATCGTTTACGACCGCAAGACCCGATAATGATACTGCGTTTACTATCCTCCCTTTCTTCTTTTTGGTTATTCGGATACTTCTGTCATTCCTATCCCTTATTCTATCCTCTTTGTTAGCTCGCAAATCGACGCTTTTCGTTTACCCAATATCTTCATTTACGTCTGCTGTCGTTAGAGCTTTCCTTACTTTCCCTCTCATGTTACTTCTCGGTTCTTTTTCATACCTCCCTGTTCTCAGATTCACATTCGTGTCTATAATATCTTTTTTTCCCTTCAAATTTGTTTATATGATCGTTTCCCTCTACCTACCTACCTTTCCAGATACGCTTACGCTACATACTACCCAAGTATACCAACCTATCAAACGACCCATCACCACCATGACTGTATATAGTATGTATATTATTGCAGATATTTCTGCTGTTGTAATTTACGTCTCGCCAACTCCTTCAGAAATACTCTTGTTATGTTGTCTTTAGATCGGCCTCTTTCACTCGTTAAAACTATTCGTTTGTTTTATCAGCGTCGAACATTCCGCTTTCGCGCAACTATTGATTCGCACGGGAAGCCACGCCTTTACTGCTTTCCACTTTGCCTTGTACTACTGTCTGCTGGCCCGGGCCCGCTGGAAGTGACAACGCACGAGTCCTATCATGTGTAACGTTGTCGAGAAATGGAAATATTCGATCCAAGGAACGAGTCACTCCTGTCAGCACACCGATCGGCGAAAATGATGGTCGGAGAGCACATAGCTTGTGTGGAAACAATGAGCCTTCCGCGCTTCTTTAAGCGTCGAAGACCAGTGAAGAGTCGAAAGGATTGGGGTGGCGTGTAGTAGCAAAGATTTGCGACGGGATTTGTATCTGCAAGAGTTGGTATATGTAGGTAACTTCTCGGTGCGGAGCCAAGCTCCTGCCATTCTTTCGATTATCAAAATCTGATAATGGGTCCCAAGGTGTGTAATCAAAGGATAGACATATCATAGTTCACAGCTTTGGTAACACTTCATAGCCTGCATTTCGCTAATCGATGGTTTGAGGAAGTGTTGCCTCGAAGTAATTAATCTCTTCTGAAATTCAGATATTCCAGTGAATTAGCAAACCTTGAGCCTAGTGTATAGAATAGGTTAAGCCAGTATAAATCAGCCTTGTACAATTGAGGGCATGATCGTATCGCGCTGGGAGGGGCTCAGGCCAGGAGAGCGAGATAAGGCGAATCTGAATTTGAAGTTCAAATCATTGGTCTGCGTCATTTTGACATAGCCCTGAGAAATACGTAAAGCCAACTTCGGCCCGAGATCTTCCTCTCTCTCGCTCTCTCGTAGAATTAATGCTGAAAACTTAGATCAGGCTAGCATTTTTGTGTATAATCAGTTCAGAACTTCAATTTGATTTCATTTACTAAACATACCTTTAATCATTTCTATCCCTTAATTCCGAGGAGCATCGCTTGGTACAACCGACTCAGCCTCCGCTGCAATTTGGGTCTCCTCTGTTCCTTCTCTTTATTCCTGCTCTTCCCCCAACCCAAACTTCCTTGATTCTTCTACATATGTTGCTTTAATATTCTCAAATGTCTCTTTAACACGGATAGCTCCTTAGAAATGCACTCCCAATGAAAGTCTTCTATCAACGCTTTTGCTCGCTTTCAGGATTCAGCTAAGATTCAGTATATCAAATCCCGGGATTTGATTGGAAGCCCTAGATGCTCTGAAATATTTGGCCCAGGTAGCAGCAAGCAGCAGAGTCCACCCTATCATGTTCAGTTAGAGAATCAATTATGCAGAGCTCTTTTAGACGGTGTGGTAGAGATTTCCCAAGTGCACATCCTATCCTATTATATGTAAAACCCACAGTAACAAAGTCTGGAAATAGTGTGGCAAGGAATCTCAAATATAAATAGGATCTAAACGAGGGCGGGGAGTAATATTTCAATCGGAGGCCGTGCATCTGCCATTTTATTGATGTCAGAGTCAGCCGGGGAAGCCCATGGTGTATAGTCGAAACGTAAGATCTTGAATTTCTTTTTGATTATTAGTATTGGCTCATAAATATCGCGTCGGGTCATTTCAAAAATGGACTACCCCCTTGCTGGATATCGGTGGTTGCATCGACGTAGCCGACATCCATCCCTTTAAAGGAGTCACTGGAATCCAATACGCTGAATAGAGCCATTCAATCCGAATCGAAGCAGAATGACCTGACAGGTACAAAAAAAGACCATATATAAGCCTTGAGCACATTTACAGCAATACAATTGAGTAGTGGTTCCGCCTGCAAAATTAATCCAGAAAATTTGAATACTTGTAATACCGAGAGGATGGCTGTATTTGTAGATGCCAAAAACATCGCATCATTAAGGCCAACCTTATATAGGCTAAATCGGATTAAATTATGTGGATTACAGTGGTGTGGGTTCCGGTTCGTAGGATGATATTTCAATGTTGTGGATCAATATGGGCGCAGGGGAAAAGCTTCCACCAGCCAGGTACTTATTTAAGGTTATTTGCATAGATCCTCCAGTATAAATATCGGCGATACCCAGGGATCAACTTTCACTCTTATTCTGACTGCGAGATCTTATTATTCATTCCCCTGATGTTTTATGGAAATAAGTAATTTGCATGGATAGATTGAATTAGCCCTCTCGATTGTGGGCTCTCTCTTTCTATCATCCGGTACCATTTGCTACACCTGAAGATCACGGTTACTAGAA
The DNA here is from genome assembly GCA_004379715.1 of Crucibulum laeve. Taxonomy (NCBI): domain Eukaryota; kingdom Fungi; phylum Basidiomycota; class Agaricomycetes; order Agaricales; family Nidulariaceae; genus Crucibulum; species Crucibulum laeve. The sequence goes on along the minus strand of ML213615.1, from coordinate 118,556 downwards.
AAGATGTTATATAGGCGGAACATCTTGGGAACATCTGCATTGAGGCTCTTCTTAGCAGTTAGCAAGAGAATATTTTGATTGAGTGGAAATGCATTGATGAAGAACGTTGAACGTTTGAGATGGAATCCGGTGAGCCGCACGTACGGGTTGACGGATCGTTATGCGAATGACAACAGAGTTATACCTTAGAAGCTATGCCATGGCTTCTAATGCGTTCATGTGTACAATGCGAACGGTTGTTTCCCGGAGCGATCACGCTCTGATATCCCCTAAAGGGTAAAAAGAATACCTGATTGAAATCCAACTTCTCCTATTCCATTGATTCAGATGGTTGTCGCCACCAGCATCCCTGGCGACCGCTACTGGAACATATGGATAGGATTCTCTTGGCCTTCTTGATGCGTGCATACTTGAAGTCCGACCTGGGCATAAGTATGCAGCTCTCTGGCTCGCGTTTCTCTAACTACCACCTCCCACCTCTGGATACGGTGCTTCAGTTTCTTCTTCTTTCCTCCTACCTTTGAAAGGTCTTGCTAGCCTTGAAGGCTTCTTGTCAATCTCGTCCTTTCTTCATCATTTCCCGGTTCATTTATTCATTCAGCTGGTCATCATGTTCTCGCAAATTCTCAATGTTTCTATTCTCTTCTCGCTCGTCTTCCATTCCAATATTGCTTCTGCCATGCCCGTCGATCGGGCCTTGAGCGCTTTTGAAAGAAGACAGCGGTTACCTGCCATTGGATCCGGACCGGCGACGGCTACGGATGGAAGTGTCATTGTTGAGAATCAAGTCGTGATCAAGTGCGTAACCACCTCTTTCGGCTGTAATAGTTAATACTGAAAATGTAGACAATACTAGTGGCTTGAATATGCGCTTCAAAGTTTCTGCACCTGCAACCGAGCTTGTCAATGGTGGTGGTGGTGGTGGTGCGGCAGCTGGAACCCTTGGCATTAATGTATGTTGTAATATCATTTTCTCATAGAGCATAAAACTGATAATACTCCAAAAAAAGGTCCTCTTCCACGGAGATGGCGGCCAATCATTCTTTGACTTCCCCGTACGTTCTTCTCTGCGATGAATAGAAATTTCGTCTCATGCTTTTCTTTCCAGAACCAAGGCGTGAACAGCGGCCTCATGGGTGTAGCCCTCCTCTCTCCCGACGCCCAGCTTCGGTGGGGTGGAGTCGACCCTACTGATCAGACTGGCTTGGTTAGGTAAACTATTAGCCTGCCTGCATAGACAGATGGCAGCTGGCTGACGAAATTACGTGCAGACCAGATGGACCAGAACATAGTGCCGCCGTCAACCAATTCCTGACAGATGTTCTCCCCACCATCGTCAACTTTGATTCTTCGAAGATCTTCATGGAGGGTGTCAGCGGAGGTTCATTAATGCTGAGCGGTACGCACCTCATTTCAGCTTCCTGTAGTGATTCTAAATATAAATACGTCACTATATTTTAGGCTTTATGATACCCACCTTCGGTGCGTCACTGGGTGTTCCTGGTGCGGTATTGGGATGTGGGGCGCTAGCTCCGTGAGTTAGATATTTTTGAGTACATGTTTTACAAGGAAACTGGAAGAGCTGATGTATTTTTCGTATGTAGTCAGGTTACGGTCCAGGGAGATATTTCTGGCTTGAGGATCCATTGGCAGAGCACGACCAATGAACTTGTCGACCTTCAAACGGCTATGTACGTATCTTCATTTGACATGCCGGTCTTCGAGAATGCTAATTTAGTTCAGACCCCAATCCATTGCAGCATACGAGAAGATTGCGGTTGACGCGGGATTGTCGAATGCCCAGATAGATCAATTGCAAACGGCGGATGCTTCTCCGGTTGGCGGACACTGGTTCGTTCTCCATGCCTCTACTACCTTGTTAATAAATTTCATAGATTTGAATATAGCGAATTCGATCAAAAGGACTTTGTCTCTGGCGTTCAGCTCCTTACAGACAACTTCGGTCAGATAATTAACGGAAACGCAGTGCTCAATGGAGTCACCGTCGCCAATGTACGCTTCAAGGTTGATATTCAATGAATTGCCAAGGCTAACTGAGAGGAACTGTGCAGGGTGTTATTGGGAACGAGGTGCTTTTTGGCGCTGCACAAGTCTCAAACACCAAAGTAGCCCAGGGAGCCACTGCTACTGGTGGGCGCAATCGCACTGGTGGCCGTGGAGGTCGGAATAATTGATATTTAATACATTGACTTGGGGAGCTGGAATGAAGAACTCGCGAATAACATGTGGGGAGATCATGCCAAAGGTCGGAGTGATAGATTCGAAGTTGTTCAAGTACTTAGCATCGTATCCTAATCCATGGCTTTGAAGTGGATGCTTAACGCGACGTCGGTGACAGGGGAGGCGCAAATTATTTTTAGCTCATCGCCAGAGAACTATTTTGGTGATCATCGGTGTCCTGATGATATCTATCATCTACTGCAGAGATGTGATCGAAGTTAAAATTATCAAGCAGATGGCTGATTTCGTATGGGCGTCATATGCAAGTGGGGACATTCGCCGTTGTAACTTGGTTATAATCCAAGCCAAGTCAGAGATATTACAGTTGATTGATACACAAGTTCTTGTCAAACTATGTATCCCATTGATAGTGGTAACTTCGTATTCCGTTTGAGTACGCTGACCAACTAGATACTGTAAGCAGACATCAAGAACATATATGCGGGGTATTTTTCCCGGCGGGAATTAGAGATCTTGATCCCTATCAGGTTTCCAGTGCAGTCAGAGTGCCACCAAGAAACGAATCAGGTGGATAACAGCTTAAGAGTAAAAGGACGGTATTGAACAAGACATCAAAGAGCCACATCGCCAAGATGAAGAAAAGAAGAGCAGGAGTCCAACTTGGCGCATACATATGGAGTTTTTACGGCGTATATGCAGTGCAGAACTGCGAGTAGCTGCGGGTTTGGATGATAAGTAGGCTTAAAGCAACGAGTAAATTTATCGGTGTCCAGCGCATTTTTAGAGTGTAAGCTGAGTGGTGGTCGCGAAGAAGACGCAGAATCGGTCTCAAGGTGACAAGTGCACAAGTTGTCATCCAAGCCGGGACCCCGGAAAATCGCGACCTGCGCGAGCGCGAATTTCTTGCGACCGTACCAACGTTTTAAGATAGTGAATTCGAGGTAAAAATATGGGAGTACAGAGGAAAATAAGTGGGAGCTGTTTAGAAGATTGGCGCTTTGGATGAAACTGTTTGCTAGAAATCAGAGGATTATGAGAACCTGTGCAGCGTGTCAGGGGGCGTTCCGGAAAAGGAAATGCTGGGCAGCAGCGAGAGAGCCGTCTATGATTCAGTCAGCCGCAAAGCCACCTACAACGTCCTCCTCCTCTCCGCCCACGACCTATACCCGTCTTCATTCCTTTACCTCCTACTATAGTCTTTGCTATTATATTCAAAGCCGCGCTGGTTCCCGGTTTATCTGCCACCACCGTTGCTCTGCTTTCCATTACGCTCAGGCAACCAGCTGCGGGTCCACTTTGATATACTATGTCTTTCCTCAAGCGAAACCACCCCCCACCACAAGATATCGACACCGACGACGAAAACGATGAGAACATAGATCCAGAACTGCGTCTGCGCACCGTGCGCACGGCGGCGTCAGCTATTGCTGAATCAATAAAGTCTGAGCAGCGCGCGGAGAGGCGGAAGACAATGCACAAGAAGCGGTCGAGATTCTTTCGGGGGAGGCATGCGGAGAAGAAACCCGTTCAGCCTGCGGTAGCAGAGGTTGTTCCGGCGAAGGAGGTCCCTGGGCAACGCAGAAATGTCTATGTGAATCATCCGTTGTCCGCTATGGAGGTTGACCATGATGGGGAACCCACGGTGCGATATGTGAGGAACAAGGTTCGGACTACAAGTGCGTACATTCAATGTCTGATACGGTTATAAAACGTTAACGCGAAAGCAGAGTATACAATCTTCACGTTCATCCCGAAGAACTTGTATGAACAGTTTCGACGGTGAGTTTTCGTGTTCCTCTATTTTTACGCGTCCGGACGGGGACTGTCGTCCTTCAAGGGAGTTTTGCATTCAAAGGCACCAATGATTCGCTTAGAGATCCTCTCTGTCCCATAACACGAGGAAATCCCTTATCTGACGACCATATGCGTGTCATTTACCGGGCTTCCCGCTCTCCGAGTTCCCCGTCAATTGGCATTCTTGGCTCGAATCCGCCACTTTTCCCAAGCAATATCTCGCATTTCTAACGGGCTCAATATTAAATAATATCTTTTCCAGTGTTGCCAATTTATTCTTCTTATCACTAGTCGTCCTACAGCGTATGTCTCATCCATATGCCCCATATATATGCTAGCTAAAATACGCATATAGTGTTCCCCGTCTTCGGCGCGGCCTCAGGATCCATCGCCGTCCTCCCTCTTGCATTCATCCTAACCGTCACAGCTATCAAAGACGGTGTCGAAGATTACCGACGTGGCACCCTCGACGAGGAGGTGAACACATCCGCCGCGACCAAGCTCGACGGTGGGTGGCGTAATGTGAACCAACCCAAGGACCCTCGACCATGGTTGGAGAAATTACTAGGAATCAACCCACCGGGGAAGGTTACGAAGGGTGTGAGGAAATTAAGGGACAAGGAGGCGGGAGAGGCGGGTAAGGGGTTGCGTGTGGTGCTTAGCAGGACAGGGGACGATTCGAGCGTGCTCACGCACGATCTTGGCCAGAGCAGTATCGACCTCCCGGGTCGAGCAGTGGGTGGACGACGGCTGGAGGATATCCAAAGTGTCGATTCGCACAGCTACCCCCCTGCGTCACTAGCTGAGGTGTCTAAAACCTCCCTCTCGGAGGGATCCCAACAACTACCGAAAGGCTCGACAGAATGGGGACAGTTCGGGTCTCTCTCCCAATATCAGCAATCTGTACATTCACAATCCCAGGTTGGTGTTATCGACTGGCGGAAACATACAGGGGGTTCAGCGAGGTGGGAGCGTACGCTCTGGAAGAAGCTCGAGGTTGGTGATATCGTCCTCCTAAGAGACAACGATCAGGTCCCAGCGGATATCGTCGTCCTTTCGACATCGGATGCCGATGGGATGTGCTATTTGGAGACGAAGAACTTGGACGGAGAGACGAACTTGAAACCGCGCAAGGCAGTTAAAGCGACTTCTAACATCACTTCCGAGGAGGATATCGAGAAGTCTTCGTTCTACCTAGACTCAGAGCCACCTCACCAGAATCTCTACCTCTACCACGGTGTCCTGAGGTATAGGGACCCTTCCAGTGGCGATCAGAAGCAAGAACCTGTAACCATCAACGAGCTCCTATTGCGTGGGTGCGCACTGCGCAACACAGCATGGATAATAGGTCTGGTCGTCTTCACCGGCGCAGACACTAAGATCATGTTGAACGGAGGCGACACGCCTTCAAAGCGGAGTAAGATCGAGAAGGAGACCAACTTTAACGTTCTTGTGAACTTCGGCGTTTTGACTTTAATGTGTCTGATAGCAGCCATCTTCAGTGGTATCAACGACGCGAAAACAGGCACGAGCGCGGAGTTCTTCGAACAGGGCTCGGATCCGACGAGCTCCTTTGTTGTCAATGCGATTATCACTTTCGTGTATGTACCCCGTCTCCTTTTGGTGTTACGTCGTTGTGTTGACTTAAGCTTGCCTGCACAGGTCGTGTCTTATCGCCTTCCAGAACATCGTTCCAATCTCTTTATACATCTCTATTGAAATCGTCAAGACCATTCAGGCGTACTTCATCTCTCAGGATATCGAGATGTACTATCGGCCGTATGATACGCCCTGCGTGCCCAAGACATGGAATATCTCGGATGACCTAGGTCAGATCGAGTATGTCTTCTCCGACAAAACAGGTACTCTCACCCAAAACATCATGGAGTTCCAGAAATGCTCTGTCCATGGTGTTGCGTATGGTGAAGGTGTTACAGAGGCACAGCGTGGAGCTGCTACTAGGGAAGGCAAGGCGGATGCCCTGGACCCTGAAGCGTTGAACGAGAAACTTTCTAGTCTGAAACGCCAGATGCTGAACACCATGGGACGGGCGTTCAAAAACCGGTATCTCCAGAGCGACAAGCTCACACTTGTCTCTCCTAAGCTCGCCGAGGACCTAACAGACCGTTCGAAGGAACAGCGCGGGCATCTTATCGCATTCTTCCGCGCTTTAGCTCTGTGCCATAGTGTCCTTGCTGATAAGCCTGATGCGCAGCTCGACCCCTATAACCTGTCGTATAAGGCTGAGTCACCTGATGAAGCCGCCTTAGTGGCTGCTGCTCGTGATGTCGGGTTCCCATTCATCGGAAAGTCGAAAGACTTATTCGAAATTGAGGTTATGGGCCAGTCTGAGAAGTATACACTCCTCAAGATGCTTGAGTTCAACAGCACCAGGAAACGGATGAGTGTTGTCATGCGCTGTCCTGACGGCCGACTGGTCCTTTACTGCAAGGGCGCTGATAGTGTTATATATGCACGTCTTGCCAAGGACCACGATCAGCAGCTTAAGGAACAAACGAGCAAGGATATGGAGGCCTTCGCCAACAGTGGTCTGCGAACGTTGTGCATCGCATATCGTTGGCTTGAGGAGGAGGAGTATATGAACTGGTCAAGGACGTACGATGCCGCTACAAATGCTATCGAGAACCGTGACGAGGAGATTGATAAGGCAAACGAGTTGATCGAACACTCCCTGCAGATTCTTGGTGCGACAGCACTGGAGGATAAGCTACAGGAGGGAGTCCCAGAGGCGATTGAGATGCTTCACCGAGCAGGTATCAAGCTGTGGATCCTAACTGGTGCGCGATCTATTTTTATCGCGAAGTTGTACAAGAATACTAATACTTCTTGCAGGTGATAAACTTCAAACGGCTATTGAGATCGGTTTCAGCTGCAATCTTCTGAAGAACGATATGGATCTGATGATTCTCTCTGCTGATACCCTAGAACAGACTCGAGCGCAAATCGAAGCTGGTTTGAATAAAATAGCATCCGTTCTTGGACCGCCCTCCTGGGACCAACGGAAGCGCGGCTTTGTTCCCGGTGCTCAGGCTTCGTTTGCTGTTGTCATTGACGGGGACACTCTCCGGCATGCTCTTACTCCTGAGCTCAAGCCTCTGTTCCTCAACCTGGGAACGCAGTGTGAAACTGTCGTCTGCTGTCGCGTCTCGCCTGCCCAGAAGGCTTTGACTGTTAATCTAGTGAAGGAAGGCCGTAACGCGATGACCCTGTCCATCGGAGATGGTGCCAACGATGTCGCCATGATTCAAGAGGCGAATATTGGGTGTGGTCTTTTTGGTCTGGAGGGCTCGCAAGCTGCTATGTCTGCAGATTATGCATTCGGCCAGTTCCGATTCCTTACCAAGCTTCTTCTCGTTCACGGGCGTTGGTCATACCAGCGTGTCGCCGACATGCATAGCAATTTCTTCTACAAGGTAATGCTTCCTCGCTTCCCTGGGATATATTTTATCTCATCGCTTCTGTAGAACGTTATCTGGACGTTTGCTATGTTCTGGTATCTCCCGTTCAACAGGTAAGTTTTGCAAATGTCGTGTCCCACGTTATCGCTAATGCCGTCCAGTTTTGACGCAACTTATCTGTATCAATATACGTTCATCCTACTGTACAATCTCATTTTCACCTCACTTCCTGTCATTATCCTTGGAGGTAAGTTTTCGCGTCTTTGGTAAATCTTTCTAATACTGACAATCTTTCTCACAGCCTTCGACCAGGACATTAACGCACAAGCCGCGCTCGCATTTCCCCAACTTTATGTCCGCGGGATTCGTGGCCTAGAATATACCCGCACAAAATTCTGGATGTACATGGGTGATGGTTTGTATCAGTCAGCAGTCGTCTTCTTCTTCCCTTATTTGGTATGGACGTTGGGCCTATCTATTTCGTGGAACGGAAAGGGCATAGATTCTCTCGCGGACTTCGGAACGACAGTCTCTGTGGCAGCTATTGTAGCAGCGAACACTTACGTTGGTATTAATACTCACTAGTAAGTGTCTTCTGATCAGTTTCAATGTCAGCCGGAACTGACCATGCCTTAGTTGGACAATTATGACATGGATTGTCGTTATCGGCTCGTCACTTGTGATGCTTTTATGGATCGTGGTCTATTCGTTCTTTTTCAGTAGCGACTTCATTGACGAGGTTACTATTCTTTTCGGCACAATGACCTTTTGGGCCACAGTCGCTATTGCTGCGGTCATTGCCCTAGGTGCGTGAAATTGCATGACATTCAGCCGATCATTTATCTCATTTCTATATTTAGCTCCGAGGTTCATTGTGAAATACATCTCAACGGTGTACTATCCTCTAGACAAGGACATTGTCCGTGAAATGTGGGTCAAAGGGGATTTGAAGGATCAGCTAGGCCTGGGGCATAGGAAAGAGAAGAACAGGAGCAAAAGCATCTCACCACGAACCCTCGAAGCTGCTCCTATGTTTCATGAACAACACAGCAGGTCACTGTCGGAGATCTCCATGCACAATCCTTATGAACCTGCAATGACCTCAAGTCCTGGGATGGGTGCATCAAGACAAACATATCTTGACACGCCTCCAATGAGTGAAGCTGGTGATGTCTCACCTCGCGACCCTGCCCAATACGTACCTGTACAGAGCAGCCTCATGCAGGAAACACATCTATCACCCCTTCCGCAAGATAACCGGCAGCAGGTTGTCTCACCACAGCCTTCATATTATTCCGTCTCCGAACTTCCCCCTCCATCTCCCCTACCATCACCTAAATACCGCTATCCTAACGGTGAGGTCACAAGCACTCCCCCAAGCAGGCGAACGAGCGTTGCTACCACAAGAGCATCGTCAAAAACTGTTCCACAAGCTATGCCAACATCACCTCTGCCTGAACCCCGAACCCCGAATACACTACAACTTCCATCCGTACAGCCACCAGGGCTAGCAAGACGGATGAGTGGCGGTTCACCGACTGATCCCGGCACCTTTGAGATGCGGGTGCGGAGTCCACCACTGGATACACCTTCAGCTCAGAGTCACGGACATGTCTTTGAGCGGTCGGCTAGTGAAGTTTCATATGCTTCCTATATGACTGCTCCCGATGACTACTATACTGCAGAGGATGATGACGGCGAGGGCAGCTATGATCGTGCATATGGGCAACCACATTCTTCATCACATCCACAGCAGCAGCATCCACAAGTTTATGATGAGGATGATGACCGAGCTACAATTGTTGGTGATAATCGGCAAGATCCGCGGCGTGTGAGTGCAGTTAGTGCAATGAGTGCAGCGAGTGCAGCAACATGGCAAGGCGGTCGGGCGCTGTAATATAGGCAGGTTCTGGTATTGGTGTTTAGATATACTCTGATCTACTTACACTCCCTTGGATTTTCGTTTTCCCTTGGATCTTCTTTTCTTTAACGACAATCATCTGCACTGGACATTTCACATACTTAATTATTTATTGACTACTTACACCACTATACCAAACTCCCAACATGCAATAAATACGTAACATTATTCTGTTTTATCATGCTCGTCCCGCTCCCGCTGCTGTATGGCTGCATCTTTCGAGTCAAGCAGGATCGGAAGTCAAGTGACCGAGTGCCGGACCGCAGTTGCCTAATTGGACCAAAATCCTCGAAAATATCGCCAAGGATGAGATGAAACATGATTAGATCCGGCCTTTCAAAGGCTTTGGGAGAACAGAAGTTTGTCGAATGTCTGACAGCTGCACGTCTGTTATAGAAGTCACCTGTTCCCAAATCTAAACGGGTTTCCGAATGCCGATTTGATAGAGATTTTGAACGCATTTACGACGCGAATTTCAGGCTGAATTCTGAGAACGTCAATGTGTGATTATCGAAATGTTATAGGATGACGATTAGCGGGGCCAGTTGATGATCGATCTGACATAACTAAGAAAAGGAACGACATGGGGTCGGGTAAACTCGGTTCTAAGCCTTTCGCCACGGGGAAATGTTATTTCTGTCTTGTTTGGGCACTTGTAAATACATACTTAGCGGCTATACTTAATACACTCGTCTGCTTTGACTCTATACCACCATCATGCCTCCAGTTACGACCGCAGATACCCAACAGGAGCAGGCGTCGTCGTCCGCCTCGTCTATACTCAAGGAGCGCAGGTTCAAGCTGAGCAGGTACGTCGTACTACCCTCGAGTTGACTCGTGCACTAAACATCCATTCTTTTTCTTTTATCAGGGCGTGTGACCGTTGTCGGTGAGTAGTCAATCAGTCAAAGCCGTTATCGTCTTCTCAGAGAGTATCCAAGACGGAGGAGGATCAAATGCGATGAGGGCCACCCATGCCAGGCATGCCTCACAGCCAACTCGGCATGCACATTCGAGGAGCCTGGCAAGCGTAGCCACCCACACAAATCCAAGTATGTCGATCGTGCTTATTGCGAGGAGGAGCAACACTGACTCCGTGTCTATGTATAGACGCACCGCGACCCTGGAGGATCGTATGCACCACCTCGAGACGCTCATCCAAGCTATACCTCCTGCTGTGTTCGCAGCTGGATCCGGGCCAGGTCCCTCTAATCCACAAGGAAATATAATGGAAGCTACCAGCCCAATCGCACCCTTCATGTACCCCGCGGGCATTCCTTCAGGCGTACCGCCGCCTTCTCTGCATGTATTTCCGCTCATGAACCCGTCTACCCATTTCACCCGTGACCACAAGCCCGATGAGATGAATCACAGCCCAAGCGCGTCCTTTGGCACGCTCACCAGCATGACTACCGCCGGCCCGTTCCATCCTACCCCCGAACAGCTCGCTGAAGAGACGTCAAAGTTGTCGTTGACCGCATCGTATCTGTATTTTGATGATGAAGGCTATACGCGATGGCAAGGGGAGACGTCCGGGTTGCCAGTGCTCGATCTCCTCGTCGAGCGACATACGCCGGCGAGCAATCGTGGCGATACACCAGAACCTAAACCGCGTTCTGAGTCCGCTTCGAATGCAGATAAAATCGCTCGCGCTGCTAACGTAGATTGGTTCCCAAATCGCACCCTCCGCCGCACTGACGTGAATCCACAAACATTATGGAAACTAATCACATCCTACATTATACCCGAGCTAATGGATAGGCGCGTAAATATCTCCTCCGCGTCATTGTCTCCGTTCGATCTGACCCAAAATACAGTCTCGTGCAGTGCTATCTGTCGACGTCATACTATATCCTTCCATTTCTTCATGTTCCCACCTTTCTTGCAGTATGTGCTTTATTTCCCTCCTCCCCACGAAACTCTTCCATTTACAGCCGTTCTGACTCCGGCGTGCTATTTTGTTTATTCGTTAATTTAGGATTATGGAAATCCTCAGAAATGGGGTGAACCAGGTTTTGCGGCGTTCATCGTCTCGGTATGCTGCTTGGCCTCACGACACATGGACGACCCTCGCGTTCGCGCCGACCCCAACGACGGCATATCCGCGGGAACGCAGTGGTTCGAGCTCCTAGGACGAATCCGCACTCTGCCTATCGCCGACCGCCCTACCCTATACAACATCCAAGCCAACCTCATCGCCGCCGTGTACGCTGTTGGCCTAGGGAAGCTTTCAAAAGCCGCGGCGCTACTAGCGGAGGCTGTTACGATGTGTATTGATGGTGGACTTCACCGCTCCGCCGACACGTACGACTTATTCGACCCTATCGAGGACGAGGTAAGGAAACGCACGTTTTGGTGTGTGTATATCTGGGATAAGCAGCTCAGTGCACATTTTGGACGTCCCTCTATACTGAGATTGAGAGATTGCGATGTGTCGGAGCCAGCTGCAGTGGATGACGAGTTCATTACGAGGGATGCGGTTGGCCAGCCGCCTCCGGGGACTGAATGTCGTCTCAGTGCGTTCATCGTTTCACTGAGGATCATGATTGTGTTGGAGTCAGTGTTGGATGTTCCGCCTGCTCGTCAGCCAGACGATTCATCGTTCCTTCTGCGCGCAACATCTGTGCTCTCAGGAGCGAGGAGGTTTAAGGAAATGCGAGAGGAAGAGGCGCTATTGGATGATATCAACAGGAACATCCCCACTTACTGGGCACACACCCAAGATACTCTGGTTAGTGAGGATACCATTCGTTTCACTCAGGCCGAACGTCTGCATTGTGCGGAACAGTTCGTTCGTATGCTTATCTACCGACATCGGTTCTCAGAGCTCATCGCCGAGAGGACGAGTGGGCCTGTAGAGGAGGAGCAAACTGAGGCGGAGAAGGAGGCCATGATCGCTGCCCACAACTCTGCGCTTATGATCGTTTCGTCCCACCTCCATGTTGCGAAGAAGGGCCTTATGACATATTGTAAGTCACCATCTATAATTTCTATTACTTCCTCTCTCACAGATTTACTTCTTAGACGGCGTACACGTGATCCATCAGTTGACACAAGCTGGAAGGACTCTCGTTGCTATCCTCCTCTGCTGCAAGACAGAAGCTCTTCAGCACCTGATACCCCCCGGATTGGATGCCCTTCGCTCTTGTATTGGGCTCTTACGACGATTCAGCGGTCGTTATGTATGTGGACTTCGGTCAGGGGATCTCATGGAGGAGTTTTGCCGACGTAAGTCTATCATTATTCCGTGTGTCCCCATAATTAAATCCACGTTATCGACGGGTAGTCACCAACATCCCCCTCGAGACGTCACCCCAGTCCGGCCCCGCAAATGCAACTCGCCCACCATGGATACGTCCTGTGCGCAAAAAAGCACCTTCTGTCGCGCGCTCGACCCGCAGCGATTCACCATCGCAACATAGCAGTCCCGAAGCATTTTCTCCTAATGAATTCTTCTCAGACACGCCCAAAAGCAACCCGACATTCTCATCTACCACTTCCCCGGCATCAGGGGTCGCTCCCGCCCTCGCATCCCCACCACAATACCACTCAAGCGTGCAGGCCCAGACGCCGACCCCATCTACATTCATGGATACGTCTGGAGGGATGGGAATGGACATGATAAGAGAGGATCCGCAGATGTACATGTCCCCTGGAGAGATGATGGCGTTTTTTAATGATGGTGGTGTGGATGTTGGACACCTGTTCTCATCAGACTTCATACAACCTCAACAGAGTCAGCACGCGCTCCCGCCTGACCGACATGGTGGTGGGAACAATGTCTCGGTGTCGGGATCAAGCTTCGGTAGCCCTGCATTTCTGAAGATGAATGGCCACGGTCTGGCCACCTCCCCATAGCGACGTAGATAGGCGTGCATAGGATCGATTTCCTTGGGCGTCATGGATTGCGTTTCTTTCTCTCTCTCTCTCTCTACCCTCCCTTTTAACTTCTATTACTTACGTCGCACGTTGGTAGCTTTCGTCAAACACTCAATAATGTAATATGTACAACTAAGCTCAATTACGACCTTATTTAATTGGGAATTGTTTTGAGTTTCTATGCTGGGGACATCGGAGACATATGGTTGTGGCCGCCTTTGTCGTTCCCTTGGTACGACCGACTGCAGCCTGTTGAAGACATTTTGTTGTGAGGAGACTCCTGAGCGACCGTATGCGTTCCTGAGAAAGTTGAGTTACCGTGACATTAGACATCACGTGGGTGTGGCAGATCTGAGATCGATCGTGGTCCCATTTCTGACCATCCTTTGTTATGCACGAAATTGGATACTTGTTTGAAGATTCCGGAATGAAACTTGCTCAGTTTTGCCTTTATCCTCGTGGTTCTGACGGGAAACTGCCCGCCTTTCCTACTTCTTTCTGACTCTCAAGATTGAGGTTTTTGTATGCTGGGAACGTGAAGGGAGTCACTGAAGTAAGTCTATTATCGGTCTCTGCTTCTCGCGCTAACTCTTCTGGCCCCGCAGAACAATAGGAAATTGCAAAGTTGGAATCCCGATATGATCTGCTGATCTTCGTCATCAGTCTCTCTTTTGTTCTGGTTGATAACAGGAGACAAAGGAGAAGGTCAGTACTTAACTCATGGCTTTCACACCTAAGTTCTCCCTTTCACACTCCTGGTCGTACACCGTACAGGATGTATCCTCGCTCCCGTAGCACCCAACGTTCATCTCCTATCAATGGCCTGCCCATCGAGCTCCTTTCTTATATTTTCACCTTGGGAACCCATGCGACACAGGAAGTCTCGGAAACCAACGATGCGCATCGTCAACCGCCTTTCAATGTCGAAAGCGTCAAAACTCCTCTTATCCTCTCCGCTGTCTGTCACCACTGGAGACGAGTAGTTCTCAACTCACCTGGGCTATGGACAAGCCTTTGCATAACCACGGAAATGGTGGAGAATTTGGATGAAGAGGAGATGGAACATATTCCCTCTACGTCGACGCAATCCAGCATTATTAACACCTCCCATCTGACCGCATACCTCAGACTCTCGAGAAGCTATCCCCTTGATATTCTCATTGACGCTCGTGATCAGGATTGGGATTTCTTCGAGCCCGAGTGAGTACATCCGCATCTAAGATAACAAGCATAACTTATACACCCCTTTCCATAGAATCCCGTCCGAGTATGAAATGAATACTTACACCCCTCCATTCTCCAATGCCCACATGAACACAATCGTTTCGAAACTACTGCCCCACTTATCTCGCTGGCGTTCTCTCAGCATCCTCACTGACTCCTGGTCTCCTATGTACACTGCCCTCAACCAGATTAATTCTAGCATCACGTCTTCTGGGGCACCGATTCTGGAATCACTCATACTGATGCGATGTAATGACTTCATCAGCTTCTCGCCTGAATTCCAACCGCAGACTATGAAGGGGCCTTCTTTCCTCGCTTTTGGAAACGGTATTCTTGATGACTGCAGCCAGCTTCTTCCTAAGCTGAAGCATCTTACGCTTCGCGGGGTGCATGTCGACTGGACTTCGCTGTCAGCCATCCTCGCCTCTTCACAGCGTGGATTATCTTCCCTCGAGCTATCGTCGCATTGCGACGATGTAAGGCCATCACTATCTGAGTTCCAACAACTCCTGCAAGCCAATCCTGCTCTCGAGCAACTTTCCATCTCGGGGTCTGGGCCATTTATCCCCGAAGACGTAGAGGACTTCGAGGACCTCATGATGCACGACGTCGAACCCGTCTCCCTCCCTGTTCTCGACGACATCACCATCGGATACAGGTGTGCCGTTGAAGGCCGCACTATCCTTGAGCTCCTCGATGCTCCCAATGCCAAGAACCTTGCTCTTGAAGATGCGAGGTATCCTGGTGACCCGGAGGACGTCGACGCTGGTAGCCTCCTAACATATATCGGCACTGGCTCCTTTGTGCAGGAGAATGCCGAACAACCTTACCTTGTTCAATGGCAGCTGTCTGGTGGGGCAGAAGTTCCGTTTTCCATAGCGGGACAGAGTAGCGTACCGAAGTGCCGTCACGGAGCTGTTCAGGAAAGTGAGCCTGCTTCTCGTGCGGCATTCCCTCTCCTCGAGAACGTGATGCTCAAGAACGTCAAGTCGTGCCCCCGCCCCCTAGAGGCGTTCTTTGGGTCATTACCAAACTTACAACGTCTAGAGCTCATCGGCATGTCCATGCAGGCAGTGCGCGCTCTATTACCGCTCAAAAAGGCGGTATCCATTTCTTCTTCGCTATCGGTTGACTCTCCACTATGCTCGTGCCCATGCCCCCAACTCCAGTCATTATGTATACGAGGGTTCGAGCACCTTCAACTACCCGACTATCACTTCATCATCGGTGGCTTAGATACCGAGCGGGAGGTAAATGGAGGATCTTTCATTCGTGAAGTCGATATCTACCTCGACGCTATGGGTGATATGGCGGAAGACGTCCTTGTCGTGCCAACGCTGTCCCCTAAGAAGAAAGTTAAAATTTTCCGAGAGATGTCGGTGGAAGTTGATGAGGACTACATCGAAATGGAAGCGGAAATGGACGCTTTTAAGACTGGTGGGGTCTTTAACGACCCCGTATTTGATGCTTATTATTCAGCTGGAACGCTTGTTCGCTGATGTTATCCTTCTGTGACATATTGTTATTCCTTCGTTCTATTCGCTAGAAACTATGCTTCTTCTTTTCTTTATTTGTACCAGTAGATAAATCATATGTACGACTACTCTTGCGATTAGAAGCAAATACCACGTGCCTCGTGATATTTATGGCCGTGTGGCGAAATGGCATCGCGTCTGACTACGATGTTTTTCCAGATAGTCGGAAATCAGGAGATTGCAGGTTCGACCCCTGTCTCGGTCATAACATGATAGTGGGAATCTTTTTATACGCTTCAGATTTCACGGCTGCTGGTAGCGGCTCCATGCGGTGTGGGATCCGGTTGCTCAGAACATAGGGTATGGCCCAATCGAAATTATTTTGCCTGTTACGACCTATTGGCTCCACCAGATCCTTGGGCTCTGTGAGCAGAAAGTTGAACATAATTAAACTTTCGATAATTCCAAATCGGGGTTGCTATAGTTAGGGTGTGTTTGGCATCGTCTTTGTATCCGAGCAACAGGCAACTATAGATATTTAGAAAGTGACTTATTATTTCTAGAAACAAAAGAGACGCACTGTGAGGGGCTAATTATCGGCTGCTGGTAACGGCTTCATGCGGTGTAGGATTTAGTTGCTTAAAGGATAGGGCAAGGGAGTTCAAATGAAGCGTAGGGGAAAATAGTTGGCTTGGGGCACAGGCAAGACCAAACGAGGCGCAGCAAAATCCGAAATGAGGCGAGACCCTGACATAATTCATGTCAGAACATATATTTTTCAGTTGTATTGCGTTCTATATTTTGGACATTCATTTAAATTGCTCAATCAACAAAGAATGAATGCCTCTGATTCGTCGAAAATCATTTTCAAATACATATTATGAAAAACTTTCCGCAGATATTCTCTTTTCTTCCTCTTCCTCCTCTTCCGCCACTTCCTCGTTGACGTCAAAACCAATAACGTGAAAATCAGTCTGCAATCTCAGGCCGAACACTATTATAAACCGGGGCATGCTGTTCTACAATCGGGACAGCAGGCTGATGGTCCAGTATAGTCGCAGCATTGACATCAGAAGCAACGCTTTCCAAAGACTTCTTTCCCTTTTTCTCTACGGTAAATACCCAGTAAAAATGAAGGACCATCGAAAAGAGGCACACACAGATCAACCCAAACACCACCCCCTCTATGATGTACGTAGAGAAGGGCCGCATACTCTGGAATGCGTACATAGATACACCGCATAAAAATGCAACGAGTGACCAGCTCAGGAAGATTAGTGGCATGCTGAGGAAGAACGAAAGTGTTCTGAAGCTTCTTCGTGAGCCTCCTGATCGACGAAAGTACGCTGCCTGAAAAGAAAAGCATTCAACAGATTTGAAGGTTTTGTAAAGCATGGTTGGACTTACTGCCTCTGCCGCAGATATATCTTTCGTTTCTCGGTGGACACGTACATGATGTAGACCACTAACAATGCTTCCTATAGAGAATAAGGTTGATATTATACTGCTCGTTCTCTGTGAATTTGATAAATCCTGGAGAGCAAGAAAAGCCATGTTTGCCCTAAATTTCAATAAGTTATTAATTGTGTATCCAGATTTCATTTGACTCTTACGAAAGAATAACGGTTGCCTGGGAATTCATATTTACTGTTCAATTCCTGCACTTTTGTAATGAAAGGAGCCTACCTACTAGCAAATTAGAATCCGACCACTCAGCGAGCAGCGATTCCACCATAGCCTTCCAGCGAACGAAAGAAGTCACGCCGCCTGCGCGGGTAGTGTGAAGCCGCTTCAGGTATGTCAAGGACACATAAAATGAAAATATTCCAATGATGTGGTCAAATATTGTGATTGAAGGGACTTGGATTGTGTGGGTGTAGTCAATGATAGCAGTTGGAGAACCGTGGCGGTAGATTATCCGACTGTGGACTACGTACGGGAATTTAAAGTTGGTCACTGCACTTAGTTATAAATAGAAATGACCAAGCTCACGCATAGTGCACATTAGACGTGCTACGAACCACGTTTTGTATGTTTTTGCGTCGTTAGCTTTAGTTTTAAATTGTAAATCAAAGGTGTTATACTCCAACGAGGAAGGAATTACTCACCCTGCAGCTCTTTTAGAAGATCCAAATACATCTTTGCTTCTGTTGGACTCCATGGGGCGGTGCTGATACGTGACGAGAGATTATCTACGCCGATAGGATTCAAGTCAATAAATTGAGGGACTGTGTAGAAATTTGATAGCACCTGTTGCAGAAAAGATCAGACCCTGTCCAAGGACTCGTATGGCATTGTAGGGTAGGCCATTATGACAGGGGAAATGCTCAAGATGCTTGTAGTAATTGAAGAGCAGTAAATTTTCTGCAACCAGGTGCACCTCATCAACCTTCGATTGTCATTTGCGTTCGAATATCGTGATTTTACTCACCAAATGTAGTTGGTGGATAATGACGAAGATCATCACTTTTAAAAAGGCGTTCCATATTAACAGATTGTAGCCACCATATCTGCTTCAAGGTATGGTCTGCGATGTAATATCCGTTTGGCTGAAGGGTGATGTACATCTCAGCGCCTAGCGCGTTACTATATAAATGGAGGGAGTTTTTTGGGTTCGAAAGTATACTTGAGTGGAAACTATACACCCTTTGACGATAGGCGCGGTCTCTGATGTCAACCTCGGTGACGATTCGTAGCTGGGGGTGATGAAAATACGGCTTCCCATCTGGATGAATCAGCTTACGCCATCCGTCGTATAAAGAACTTGTAGTGGCAGCGCCATCACTACGTGAGGTGAGTGTAAGTTAGGGTTGCCAGGAACTTTGGTTGATAAAGTACTGCCGCTCACGGAGTTAGTTTTGTGAATGAATATGGACCAGGCGCTAGTTTTGTCGGCATATCCTGAAGGGTATTCATCCTGAGAAGAGCAATGCTACGAAGTCAAAATTCCGAATTGCATGAATTAATTTATCGTACCCAGCTGGCGCTTGGCGATATCGGAATGAATGCAAGGGCGTTGTTATATTTTCATTCGTGATGTGTTTCTCTGGAGATTTTCCTGAAAAGTCGGAGGTGTTGAAAGTCGTCTGCATCATCTTGATAAGATTGTCTGGGTAGCAAGCAGCTTCCTAAACGACAGCGAGAAGTACATGATCAACAGATATATATACTGTGGGGATTATTAGCGCTGGGGCTTGATGTCGTAAGATACAAGGTTCATGGATGTGAAAATGTTTAAGGACCCCAAGTATTAGTATATTGCAAACAGAAGGACTTTAGAAATGAATAGGGCGTCTTGCTCTAGTTTTCCAATTGCAACATACCACAATTCGCGACAGGTCCTCAATGGCAAGAACTGAGGTATTCAGTCGCCTTCTATACTTCTTGGGCGCTCGCTTACTTCCGTAGCAGAGCCTGTCAAATTTCAATCGGCGGTGAAATCTGTTACCTATCTAGATACCAAATACCGAACCTCACACCACACCATTCCAGACGGATAGCTCACCCTCAGGAAACCGAATAAATTTGATGTATACATGCTATATTTACCTTGGATAAATACTAAAACACATGTATGATCTGACTGAACCATTACAGTGGTATTGTTATTTACTAATTGGTAATTGCTTTTACGGTACTATAGACTTTGCTCGTCTTTCTGCCGAAGAGTCCTCGAGTCAGAAGTTGAGCAGGATAAAGCGAAAAAAAAAAAGCAGTTTTTTAGTGCGCCGTCCAGTGTGTTCATCAGATTTAAATCATGCTATGGTCTAAGTTAAATTTTAAGCAGATGTGTCTATTGATATTGGTAAAGCCAATGGCCTCAACTCGTCCGTGACCATGCCAATGAGCTGGAAATGTAGCTATGTATATAAGGTAAACTATTTACCTCATTATAACTACAAACTGCGATTTATTTTTTTAATGTGCCAATGATATTAAAAATAAGAAGAAAAACATCTATTATCAGGAATAGAAACAAACGCTGTATCTACTTAATCTAAATATTGAGTCAACAAAAAAAGGTCGCCCGTCTGCCTGTTAACGGCCGTGAAAGCATCCGTGCCGTGATCGTTTGGCTTTCAGAAAATTGCAGCACGGCACGGTTTGCAGCTCTAGATCACATGCGGCCTCATGGATTATAGCTAGGACTTGTGAACAGAGAGTTGAGAATAGAAGTAAATTTTCGATAATTCCAAATCGGGGTTGCTATAGTTAGGGTGTATTTGGCATCGAATGTCCGAGCAACACGCAAACAAGATCATCAGACATGATGCTGACACGCGCTCGGTTAAGATTACGATCATTCATTCATTCACAGTCCAGAAAGGAGCGCTGTCGCCCGGAACTAAACGATGTAATCATGTTTGAGCCCCGCGTTGTAATCCGTCCTGGTGAAGTGGCCCTTTGGCAACCACCACCATGTCCACCGGTACTTCAGCCAAGGGCTCAGCGACGAAGAGGAGATTCTATACGAGAGCACGTTCGTTTTTACTAGGCCTCTTGTTGCTCTATGGAGGCATTATCGTTCTTATGTTGACGCCTTTCATACAATCTCGGTGAGTGGCATAGGCTGAATATCAATCTACAATACTAAATACGTGGATTTGCGAATAGCGTACTGTATGCTCAGCATATTTACCTCTTTGGAAACACGAAGTTTGACCATCCTGAATATTATGGTTTGGCTCGTGAGTAGTCCCACACAGTGGTCACACGAGCAAGAATCTTGAATGACTTCTTTCAGCTGGCAAGACCGTCAACATGAATCTCAGAAGCCTCGACAACACCACTCTCGGCGCATGGTTCATCTTCTCGGACTCATACTACAAATCCCTCCCATATCCTCCACCCAAAGCCCAGTCACGCAACATACCCTCTGCAATCCATAACAAGCCCACAATCCTCTTCCTGCACGGGAACACAGGAACACGTGCCCTCTCACGGCGTATCGCGGTCTACACTGCGTTTACCGCACGTCTCGGCGCGAACGTGCTTGCGATTGACTACCGCGGCTTTGGAGACAGCGAAGGGCATCCGAGCGTGCATGGCGTGGCGATGGATGCACGGGCCGGGTGGAATTACTTGATGTCGGAAGGCGCGAGGCCGGAAGATGTATTGATTGTAGGGCATAGTTTGGGAACTGCTATCGCTGGGCTGTTGGCCGCTGAGCTGGGGAAGGAGGGTATTCATCCACGGGGGCTTGTGTTGATGTCGGTGAGTGCTATTTATATCCGATATATATTTATGGATGTCGAAAATTTCTGCAGCCATTCTCGTCCGTCAGATCGTTGATGGATCAATACTATCTGTTTGGATTCCTTCCCCTGCTGAAACCCATATCTGCGATACCTTTGGCGCCTAGTATGTGTCGTTATATTTATGTGTGGTGGTAACACTGATGATTGTTTAGGGCTCGTTAGTTGGTCACTCGTTCATAGATTTGATACGTTAGACCTTGTTCCGGTATGTGTAAGATCGAGAGGTTCTTCTGCTACTAACTCGTTACTTAGCACATCAAATCTTCCGTCCTTATAGTCCATGCCGGTGAGTTGACATTTAAATTTGCATCATTTTCATTTAACTGACCCTTCGCAATCCAGAGGACGACTGGGACATTCCGCACACCCACGCGTCCATTCTCTTCGATGCGTTCATTGAACCCGCCGTTCCCCTTGCACCCTCGTTGCCCGAAAATCCGCTCTCAGAAGAGGATTGGAAGATCTACGCCGTCGAGAAATCTGTGCGAGCCACCTATCGTGATGCTCGCATCTCTCGTATCAGCGTTGCAGGCTTTGGATATTTGGAAGAAGCAGAAATAGACAATAGAAAGGTCGCGCTGCTGAAGACACTCCATGGTGGCCATGATATTGGGCGAGTAGAAGGTGTGCAAGACGTGATTGGACGTACGTTCAGTCTTCCTTGAGGATTCCGACTGTTGTAGGTGTCGTATTTATTTGTATTCTCGTATATGCTACAGTATTAATACCATTACGTACATACCCTGCTGTAAAAACGTTTTTGATTATGAAATACCCATATAATTATAATGTCCTTGCATGAAAGTCCTGGTTGTCGGAGCTGCCATCTTTTCTTTTTGTGAGGAAATTGGAAGCCCATTTCTGAATCTCTGATTTTTTCGATGACTCGTGGGTTTTGAAGCTTCATAGAGAAAAAGACATGACGACCAGCGATGATGCGCACTTGCGCTTGGAGCGTTAAGGCTGAAGCATCGGACCGGAAAAGGGGGGGCTGGGCATCGGAAGCTTAAAATAGAATCAGCCTAGTTTCCCCGTTAAGCCCGTTAGGTGTTGTACGCTCTCATCTTATTGTCTTCCGTTTTTCACACCTCAGTTCCCACTCATGCCTGATTCCTCTTCAACAATTAGAAAGCTCCTAATAAGGACTCTGTCCATTGCCGTAAAAATGGATTCTGCAGTCTTAACAATAAGCTGTGGCACAAGCATCTCCGTACTTCACTGACCAACATGGAAGGCTCGACTGGGCGACGAGGAGCAGGTGATCCGAGAAGCCTAAGGTCCTGACAGGCCTTTTGTTCTAGGAGTATGTATACTGGAGCGGACCATTGTAGTGGAAAACGCTATCGACTGGTTTCTGGAGCCTTGCACTCCACACCTCTCCACATTTCGTATCTACGCCATTTCTTAGGTAGTTGCTTTGGCCCCGTCTTCCTCCTTGTTCAGTCCTTCATCTCCTGGTTGACCTCCATCCTATTTTTCAATCTTGTTCACCTCTCATTCTGCAATGTCTAAAGTTGTCTTTCCGGCACCCCCACCCACGACCAATTCGTTGACGTCTGAGCAACGCATCCAGCTATTACGCAGGACCAAGAAGCTCGGGCAGATTCTGGGTTCAACACCTCACCTGCTTGACGCGAGCGTCGTCAGCGTCCTAGGTGAGCATAACTCAATACCCGTCCAACTAGCTCAGCAGTACTAATATCCACACAGGGCCTATGCATATCGAGCTTCCATACAAGGAATCTCGAGTCCCAAGGCTATCAACGGATTCGCTATCATCATCTTCGTGTTCGACGTCAGACGACGATCTACCTTCGTCTCTAGAACGTAAAGCCTCTCTATCCTCGAGCTCGCACTCCATTCGCTCCATCGCTACCCGCGCAAGCTCGATCACTTCGCGTAGTAGCTCTTCTGAATCTGTGGATTCTTTTGACTCGTGGACAGGTAGAAAACCCCCTTTCCTGCGCCTCGCCAAAGCCTCGCCCCTCGAGTCTATCCCTGCCTCTCCTCTCCCATACACAGCCGACTCCGCCCCTTCCTCCCGCTCCCATTCCAGACAGAGCTCACTGGACGATTCGTACACGCTTTCCATCGGTCCTGCGCCCTCACCCCGAGATTCAATAACCATGCCGACCTTCAACATTCCATCGACGAACAGTGTGCGGCTTCAGAAGATGGAGAGGCTTAGGCGCAAGCTCGGGGATGGCGTTCCGCTGGATCTTGTCTTTCCCGAAGAGAAATCCGCTAAAGAGCCTACCGTTTCATCCGTACGGTATAAGAACGAGGATTGGGAGATACTCTCACCTCCTGTACCGACCCCACGGACCAAGCGTCAACCACGTATCGCCCAATCACGCGACTCCATCGTTGGGCCTTCTTCACCGCATCGTGCTCGCCGCAACAAACCCCAGCCACCACTTCCCACCACCGAAACCTCCTCGCAGCCACCATCACCTGCCCTACCCAGCTGCGTCTCCTCGCCTCACGTCCGACGACCAAGCGCCAGCTCTGGCAGGAGTGAAAAGCTCACCGTCATCATTGAGAGCCCCGACGAGCATGGTTCTGGATGTTCTGCCGAGTTCGGTATGGTTCATGCTGTCAGCGGTTACGACTCGACGTGGTACTCGAGCGACGACAGCGATGCACCTGCTACCCAAGTGTACAACACAAGAAGGGGCTACGAGGGGTGGTCCCAGCCCAAGTCGCCGCTTTCGAAAGTCGACGGTGCTACGAGGAAGTCATGGA
The DNA here is from genome assembly GCA_004379715.1 of Crucibulum laeve. Classification (NCBI taxonomy): domain Eukaryota; kingdom Fungi; phylum Basidiomycota; class Agaricomycetes; order Agaricales; family Nidulariaceae; genus Crucibulum; species Crucibulum laeve. The sequence continues at coordinate 94,639 of ML213615.1, read as the reverse complement.
GCTACAGGAAGCCACCGCCATCGATTGAATGTTAATGGCCAACTCACAGGAGCTATCTTTCTCAACGTCCCGGCGACAACTACACTTTCTCACTACGTTCTTCAACTCTGGAAGATTATGGATGATCTTCGCATTACTTTTATATATCTTGTCGCAACTTTCCCCCACATCTTGCATTATTTCTGTGGTTTCTTTCATCTTCATCGACATTTACATACCCTCAACTGCATTTTTCAACGTTACATGTACCAGTCTTTTACATATAATCATTGCACTTCTTATATCCCCCGCATTTTCATATGGCATAAGTACCTAGTTACGACGCGAAGGTCTTCTGGAAAGGCTCTCTTCATCAACCACCCCAAATGATATCGAAATGTTTGCTTTAGATTTAAATGTGTCTGGCGGTGGGGCATAGTCGACTGTGACAAAAACAGTCTCTAACCCTCTTCAGAGCGCTGTGTCGTCAAAAACCTTTACGGATTGCAAATAAAAGTAACTAGTTAAAAAGTCTGCACAAAGAAGTGATGAGAGTGGGATTCGAACCCACGCCCCGGAGGACCAGATACCCAATCCCGAAGGAAGAGGAGAAGTGGACATAAACTGCCCTGATCCTTAGTCTGGCGCCTTAGACCGCTCGGCCATCTCACCATGTCTCCATGTCGACGGTGCGAAGCTAAAGTCTTAATATCGCTTACAGGAGATCACTCCCACTGTTAAATCGATTAGCGGCTGCACGGCCCGCACCTACAGTTACCGACTTGCATCATCAAACTCTAGTATTCACTGGCAGTACGTATATTTTGATCAATTAAGTACGCTCATCACCAGCAGGTATCATTTACAGCTCAGATCATGGGTTGGATTCTCATGATTCTCACATTCGGATTCCCATATACACCATCTAATGCAGAGTTGCTTATCCAGACCTATAACCATTCAGGTCTATATAAGAAATGTATTCAAGCTTACACCCATCGAGTCTATTATCGTTCAAGTCGAGACTTACGGCTATAGCAAAGTAGAAAATATCGTGAATACCGTTGGCGAATGTGAAATACATATCTGAGCTTATCATAGTTTTCGATGATCAAACAGAGATAAATCGAACGACCCTTCTGTCTAGAGTACCATATGATGGGCTTGGCTTGCCACAATGCGATGAATCTGGACAATGGGGTGGAGATCTCTCATGCTGCCTTCCAACACCTTGTCCAACGATGCGATGTGCCCAGAAGTATATAAGTTGATCAATTCTCCTCCTCATAACCTCACGAGATCTCACATCCTGTTCCTCAGGGCATAAGTGTTATCTCGATCAATCTGGGTGTTGCTAACGTGGGTTTTATGGAGTTAAATCGTAATATACAGACTCTACGCGCGGCGATCATTTTCTGGATGCTGATTAGAACTATTTTACTATCTTTGTAGTATTTTGATGCTGCTGGAAAGAGTAGCGGATATAACGGCGATTGATGGCGAGGCAACTGAAATTTTCAGAGTTAATACACTGCTTAATGGACGCTGTGTATTTACCGCGCCAGTGATATCGGTCGTTTTGTCGGTTACTGAATCAAGTAGTTGCTATACCACTTCAAGACAATGATTTTGCAGGTGGTGATATCACGTGACTTACAGGTTCTATCATGCAACGAGGAACGAGTGTCATTACAGAACGTAGGGCTAGAATTGGGGTTTGTGGATCATATTTGACCGACTACACTACATAAATGTACAGACTTTGAGTGAGCGAGGGTGCATATGATCGGCATCATCTTTGATTCTCACCACCAATATCGCCCTTGGTCCTCCCACAAAACTCAATCATTCAAGAAGCACTCGGGGGATCATCGTGATCCCAAACCTTGCTTTACTCATCCCCTATTCCCATGGAGTCACTTCACTCAGCATAAACTAATTTACTTTAATTATATAGCTCTGGGCTTTCTGGGAATTTGTCTATAAAAAAACATACACTGACATATTCTGGAGAAAAAATTCCAGACATGAATGTATCCGTTGAGATTACACTGCTGCTTGTATGTCACTCTTACTCTCGCAGCGTCTTTCAGATACATCCTACGTTATATAAGATAGACTTCCTACAAGGTATGGTTAGGAAGTGCTTCGCACTTTCACCCGCTAGCCGATTACTTGCTTCCTTTCATATTCACAGCCACCTAGTTTGAGCATTGTACTTAAGACCTACGGAACGCCACGCATTTCAAGATACGTTCTAATCGGAAAAATACAGGGAGTCCGTAAGAAATCGTAAAGACTGACAAAAGGTTAATGATGAGAGTGGGATTCGAACCCACGCCTCGAAAGACTAGAGATTTGAAACATCTTGAAAAGACAAGATAGTCTCCTAAATCTAGCGCCTTAGACCACTCGGCCATCTCACCGTGCGAAGGATATTGTGTCTGTGTGTAAAAAGTCTACGTTACAGATCAACCATAATTCTGACGCACTTGTTCCTCACCGTCAACAAAGAGAAAGTATTGTAATTACTAACAGCTCATCCTGGCAGCTTTTTTCCATTTGTCTCATTAATACACTGATACAGACACCTCTTCTAGTGGTTGCTTGACTTTTTGAAAAGCGACGAGAGCATCGCGACATTCAAGAGACATATTTATCATTGTAAATTCTTTCTAAATATCCATACTTTTACACGATAGTAGTATAAGAAGGGCTTTATACACCCAAGACAGCGTCAACTTACGTTAATATGAAAGCAGCGATACCATATTTGGTAATAATGCTGTGTACGCTGTTGCAAGTAATCTTTGACCGAGTAGTCCACTGCCACGAGGTAAAAACAAACGGCGGTACATTTTTAACTGGATCATATGCATAACAATTGATTACTATGAGAGAGGTATCTGAACCTATTCCTCGGAGAACCAGATACGATGAATCGTAGAGAAGAATAAACTGCTTGGGTCCCCAGTCTGGCGCATTAGACCGCTCGGCCGTACCAATATGTATCAACATATTTTCGTCCGTGACCAACTCTTAAAAATCTTCGTCGAGGCTTGGCAATGTATACTGGATCAATAGAGCAAAGGAGAAAGCTTACAAAGAGTCGGAGTATCATTGGTGCTAAACCAAAAGACAGATCTATTTCGATATGCTGCGTTTATTTCCATACTAATCATATTTGAGTGGTAGTGCCGTTTATGCTTCATTTTAAATGCCAGAATATTAAGCGGTAAATATATGATAAGCCCGACAAATACAAATCCTAGACCCTATAGCAAGAGCTTGGCAACTTGCGAAACAGCCAATGAGGAAGCCGCATCAGCAGCTACTAGTAATGGTGCATGTCACCTTAAACAATTAATAGCAACAAATCATGCTAACACGAAGACAATAAATAGGGACGCTTATATAAAGAAACTACTCACGTATAACTTCTTCGATTTCATAGCCAGCAAATTCACAAAAGAACTTGTGTTAAATGATAGATATTTCAATAATTACAAACAAACTTATTCGACTCGGATTTAAACAGTATAGATAGATACGTCCTTTTCCTTCTAATTCACTGCGCGAAGTGTCATTAACTTTACTGGGAGGCTTTAATAAGGTCGGCAGCCTTCTCTGCGACCATGTAGGTCGGGGCCATAGTATTGGCAGAGGGAATGATGGGGAAGATACTGGCATCAGCGACGCGAAGATTCTGGATCCCATACACTCTGAGGTTGGAATCGACAACACCGCCATCAGCAAGAGCCTTCATCCCGCAGGTACCAGAAGCCTGGTAAATGGGATGAGCGATCGTCTGGATAGCCGTGAGGATTTCAGCATCGGTTTGGGCCTGGAGGCCGGGGAAAGCCTCGTTCAGGACGATAGGGGCGAGGGTTTGGGACAGCATGACCTCGCGGACCTGCTTGAAGGCCCAGATGGCGACTTTCTGATCAATAGGAGACTCAAGCCAGTTGGGTTGGATAGTGACTTTATCGCTTGTCGAGTTGGAATTGAGAGTGACGGCGCCACGAGAGAAGGGGTAGAGGAGAACAGCAGCTGTGCTGACAAAGTTTCCTGGTCTGGGTACAGGGGTAGATCCGCTGGCCTGCGAGAGCAGAGTGAGTTATAAATGTAAAATGGCAGGTGCTTTTTTACTTACAATGATTTCGTATTGGATATGGGGCCAAGTAGGATCGAGAGCACTGAGTGCTTGTGCACCGAGACCGGCGAGAATGCTGTCGTCGATGCGCTGGTAACCACTCATGCTAGAAATAACACCAGTAAGCTCGCCTTTGTTTTGCTGGTACTGCTGCAAGTATTCATTGTATAGGGTCGCATTGTTGCCAAACTGGTTAAAAGTGGTGATGTTGTCGGTGACCTCGTAAACCGGGCCGAAGAACAAATGATCAGTCATATTCTGACCAACGCCCTTGAGGTCTGCGCGAACGGGGATGTTGAATGAGCTGAGTTGAGCTGCAGGGCCGATACCAGATACCATGAGAAGTTGAGGAGAGCCGAAAGCACCGGCAGAAAGAACCACTTCTTTGTTGGCCGAAACTGTCTGAAGAGCGCCTGTAGCATCGCGGTATTCCACACCAGTAACTGTTGTGTTCTGGTTAGGATCGAATAAGAGACGAGTTGCCAATGCGCTGGTGATAACCTGCAGGTTTGAACGGCTAGATGCTACACTAAGGAAGCTAGTGGAGGAGGAATCGCGTGTCATGTGGGTGGGGTTCACGGTGACGGGAAGATAAGCTTGGCCCAATGGGAAGCCATCATTAATCTCTCCTGGTTGAAGATTGAGACCACTAGTATTGGCGAGACCTTCAGTAAAGTAGATAGAAATGGGTTCTATATAACCCCCATACGAAAGGTGTAAGGGACCGCCAGTAGGGTTCGAGTATGCGGCTTCGTCGTAGACAATAAAGGATTGGTCGGCAGCAGGTGCGGTGAAGTTGACACTCTACGAGTTGAAAGCTTCAGTACGGCGCGCATGAAGAGAAAGAGAGAACACACCTTTTTGAAGTAAGGATATACACCATTCCAATCCCATCCATGATTACCTAGAGCAGCCCATGAATCGTATGTAGTAGCTGCACCACGAGTGTAAGCCATAAAGTTTGTTGAACTAAAAATCATGTATGAGTTACGCTGGGATCCCGTAAGTTAGGCTACGAACCTCGATCCACCTAGGACGTGACCTCTAGGATATGCGATCGTCCTATTCAAAAGGAATGGCTGTTCTGCCGTCGTATAGTTCCAATCGACAATACTACCGCCAGTGACAGTCAAATCGAGACCAGGAACGCTGTACATATATATGGAATTAATAGAAGCCAAGTTGAAATACTCAAAAGATGCGTACGTGACATTGAAGTCGATGGAATCACTGGGTCCAGCCTCAAGAACGAGTACATTCACATGCGGATTTTCTGTCAAACGAGATGCAATAACAAGTCCAGCATTTCCACCTGGAAAATTAAAACATTTAGTAATCAAACGAAGCGACAAGAATACATTTACGAACCACCAACGACGATGTAGTCAAATGAAGCAGCTTTAGAAAGTGCTGCTGCTCCAATCAAGCCAAATGCAGAGGTTATGAATGAACGCATAGTTCAAGGAGTTTCAAGTGCCCTGTGCAGGAAGTGAAGACAAGACTGCCGTTTCATGGGTTAATCTAGCTGGTATAAGTACTGCGCCCTTTCAGCCAGGAACTGTCAAAGAGCGATATGACAACAGCAAAACCAGAAGCGTATGGGCGGGACCCATCGCACGCCACCTCCGACTCCGGATAAGCGTAGTGTCAGCGTAAAATTTTGAGCTGTGGCCTGCATGTCGTGGGTCGTGAGCAAGGAGGTGAAAACCATTTGCGGTAGCTGTCAGACGACGCTGCTAGACAAGAGCATGCAAATACATGTAACCGACTCTAAGCGACAGCTTTTTGGTTACGATCGCGGTGATCTTCTCTTTCTGCCCTTTGATGCGATCGAAGAATCTATGACCGACTGGCGGGTCGGGTTCGCGCTATTAGATCCTATAATAGGACCACTTACCAGCCTCGGGATAAAGCTACAAAATATCAAAGCGGCCCCATGGAAATGTCCGGATGTTATCGAAACAAAATGAATCTGGGTGCTTTCCATATGCATCAACTATAGTTGACTAGTAAAGTGCGTCATCAAATAATTGGGCTATGAAGCATGAGTGTCATCATATTTTTTGTATAGCCTAGAGAGATCCTTTGGATTTATATATATAAAGTGGTTACTCGACTTCAAGACAGGATTTACAATGCCATATTCCTCGACCCGGATGCAATTTATTAATAGAACATACGATCGAGGCAAATGTCGCCATCGTTTCTTGACATCGGACGCTCGGTTATTCATATCGCCGGATTCTTCTCACCAGCGCGAGAATTAGAATTGCATTCAACCAAATAGCAGTACAATAAGTTGTACTAATCCAGGGAGTCGAATAAGTATATCAGCGAAAGCATACCAAGGCAAACACCTATAAATATCAAAACCTCTCCTCAATTACTACGGAATTATTGGCTCTGTCAAGGCAAATCATCAGCCGAGAACAACATTACATAGCCTTTTTACACCACGTGGCCGTCTCCTTACAACTGAACGGCATGATAATCTGTTGGCTTTGGGGTTATCAGTGCGGGTCACGAAAGATGATAAAAAAGGACAGATATCACCGCGCGCTTCATTGAAGAATGCGAGTCGGAATGCTTTTCAGTCGGAAGACTCCAACCTGCGCACCTCAATTCGAAAGGGATTGCTCATAGTCTCCATCACTAGGGGAGAGTCAGTCCTCTAGCTTGCATCCGATATTCAAACGTTCACCCACCAGGCGTTGATGATTTACAGAGTATCGTCCCTGAATCTGACAGAGAACCTTTCCCTGAACTCTTATGATTTTTTTCTTTACGTCTGCTTCTCCGAGGGCAAGGACAAAAGCATGACCGTGTTACTATGATGTTTATCTTCAAGAAGTGGACCAGATCGAACGGGGCATAGGTTCTGGAGAGGTCTTATACCTATTCAGGGAGTCTAGTTTCTTCCCGCCTCCTTCTCCTTCACATTGTCCCTTACGCCTTCGACTTTCAGAGGATAACTCTCCCACACAAGGAGTTAATGTTTCCGCTGAATATCTGTTCACTCAATACGCCGATACTCGACTGTGATGGCCATATGTCTCCTCGCGAAATCCTCCATTTCGTTTTCGGGAGTGTATTTTCAGCCCCGATATGGAACCGAGGTCCCCGCTCGTGAGCCGACTGCGCAAATGAGCCGCCCATCGGATGGAGTCATAATTGTAGGATGACGAGTCCAGAACTCGGCGGGAGGGCGGGACGAGACTGGAATATCAATGCATGTGAGTGTCGGAGAAGTTGTCAGAATCCGAGGATTGCCATAGGAATAATATCTCAAACACGTAGATCGTGGAGATTCAGGCTTGCAGATGGTTTGAGGGAGCTAACATGTATCTGTCGGCGGTGGTCGCACTGAGCGAGCCTGCATGGTGAAATTATTCGTGAACATCCCTGGGATATATGTTCATCTTTGTTGGGAATTGAAATATTAGTAAAGGTCTGCGGAAAGTATCTAGGATTATTGCTAAAATACCTTGCCCACGGCGGTCATACCTGCATTGCGAGAGCATATGTAAATGAAGGAATTCGTGCCGAACACCCCTGAAATGTATTTTTACCCCCGTTACTAGGGAAAACACTGGATACACCCAGCCTAAGTGCTTCATGCAGTTCTTTCACCACCTAAATCCAATTGCAATTATTTGATTTAAAAAGAAATAAAGAAATAAAAAGTACTAAAAAGAGATATTTAGTGTTAGCTCACACTCTTCCAATTATCTTGGACCAATTCATGGTCGAATTTCGATAAAGAAAAAGAGCGAAAAATATGATGAGAGTGGGATTCGAACCCACGCCCCGGAGGACCAGATTACAAGGTGTGAACCTTACAACGATTGAACATCAAATGTCCTGATCCTTAGTCTGGCGCCTTAGACCGCTCGGCCATCTCACCATTTTTGTTTCTCCTGAAAAGTACGCCCAGGCCACCCGGGGTCGTCATCATGCACGAAAGTAATAGTAGTTTTAGTCTTTATATTCTAATTGGTAATGGATGACTACAGAGCTTGGAAGATATTCACGTGATATATCACTTTTGACCCTAGGTCCTGCGGGAATTGATTCGGAGTAAACCATCGATGGATTCGTAAATACTACGCTCGTGATCAGCGCAGCCTTCGCGGTACAATCTCATGGCTTTACCAAAATATTAGCTGCTATCCGTAATGACTGGAGCCGATTACATAGAAATTCGTTAGTAGTAATGATTCAAAGTGAAAGCCCCCTAATTGCTCCCTCTCTCACCTTAGGAGCGAACGTGAGAACTATCTGTGCCTTCCCTTTCCATATGACAGAATTGATTTATGTACCAGAATAGAGTACACTGCCTGTAAAGTCGAGAATGGCCCGAGAGATGCGGGAGAGTATGTCTGGCCTCGTCAGTGTAGTCATCACTCCGCTGGTGACCCTGGCTATCCAGGGGTCCATGTGTATTAAGTTTATGCAAGTCCACGTAAACCAATAAAATCTCCAGTGATGCCTAAATCCCTTGCCATTACCACTACCCTTCTCGCTTCACAGAATAGTGCCATCGCGAGTCCAGAGCTTGGAGACCGCGCTAAATATATGTATGAAATAATTTATCCCGCGATGGTTCGTTACTAATTTAAAGTCAAACTATATCAATAGAAGTCCTTGCAGTTACGGGGTAAAGTCAAGTAAAGTACCATCGTAAACCAAAATGAAATGAATATTAAATCTTTTGACTGAGAGATGTGTATTCTGAAAGGATATTATTGGTTGCAGTAAATCTGCAAAAATGCAATTGTAAGCATTATAACAAATTTTAGAAGATGAAATTACTTAATTCTGTGCCCACCGCTACTTTATGCGAGAAGATTGTGGCACTGTGATTAAACAAGAAAGTGCGAAAAGTCTGAAATATATGGTATGCATAAATGCTCATATCTTATATCCGAATATTGCGAGATTGGATATCTCTGGAGTTTATGTTGAATCTAGCGAGCATATCTTCTCTAAATGTGAGATATTATCGTACCTGTATGACGCCTGAGAGTTCAAGGATTTGAGCTACTTCAAATTATTTGGACCTAGACGATGACCAGATACTATTATTATATCCTACAAAGATATGGACTATGGGAGCTACTGTGAAAAGTAATTATCTCATAATAATGACCGTTCATATAAAATGCTTATCGGAGTTTTCGCGGAAACTTTATACCATGGTTAACTTGCTTCTGTAGGTTGAAAAACAATTCGAAATCTATCAGCTAGTATTAGGCATATTGCAATGAAAGGCAACCTCGGCGTGAGAGACGAGACAATATTTGCTCACTATCTACGCTTGTACTTGGCATACCGTAACACCGTGTCGAAATGACATTATTGAATATCAAAATGGTGTCAGCTGCTGTTCATCATTATGAAATTCGATTATTATCCGACAGATTGGGAGGCACATGTCATCAAGGAGTAAACTCAGCTTCATTCAAATGCATTCCGCCTGTAACTCAATCTAGAAGTCTACTAGCCGATGTGTATAAAGTTAACTGAAAATTAACGACAGAATCAAGAGAACTGCCGCTCATGTTCAAAACTCTTGCCTTTGTATTTGCCCTTCTGGTTGCTCAGGTGGTCGCGTCTCCGAGCCCACAGCTTGGCCCGACAGCTACTATTTGTAAGGATGTTATTATGCTTAAATGGCTCATCGCTAATGTAGAGTCTACTTTATGCAGGCCCTGGCAGTAACGAGGTCAGTTCACATTCGGAACATAAACGATAAAATGCAGTACTCAACGCGTCTATACAGATTTGTATTCGAAAAGGGTATTATTGTTGTGGTATATCTGCACAAATGCAATAGTAAGCTTCGTAACAATCATCGTAGATGAAAACTTACTGACCTTGCCCAGCTGCATGCCCACCAGCGTTGTTTGTTAAAAAGTTCTACGGGATAAAATGAATACGATTATACATAGTTCCATGTAAAATTTCCTGCGAGATTCGTTGGCGGCTGGCCATTCAATCCCTCCAACCCTCGGTGCGCTGTTAGGAAAAACATGGTCCATTAGAGTACTCACGAACTAAGTAAAAGAAGAGCTTGATGAGAGTGGGATTCGAACCCACGCCCCGGAGGACCAGATACCAACACCCGTAAGTGGAGAGGTGGATAGAAACTATCCTGGTCCTTAGTCTGGCGCCTTAGACCGCTCGGCCATCTCACCATGTGTCGGCTGATTGTCGTCGACGACCAGTTCGCAAAGATGTCCGTTCGAGACTTGACAATGTAAAATGCCACAGAAGCAAGAGAGAAAGCCTACATAGAGCTGGAGTGTCGCTATTGCTGAACTGAAGGACAGAGCTACTCCAATATTTCCGACATTGTGTTTCCATACTAATCATATGTAAGTGGTGTTGTCATTTATGCTCATTTCGAATGCGAGAAGACCAAGCAGTAAACGTTTGGTAAGCCCAACAGATTTGAATCCTAGGGCTCTATGGCAAGAATTTCACAACCAACGACGTAACCAACAAGCGGCACCGACGTGTGGTGGTGTATGTCCTTCAAAAGAACGATAGCAGCTAGGACATGCGATTATAACCGTTAACCTGAGGGCAGAAATATCTGCACAAGGAATATGCTAAATGCTTGAGGGATAAGATAGTATCAAAGTAAAGGGCCGTCAAGCAGCCATAAGCGTTTTAGCAGCTGCGCCATTCTCCTTGCACGGAGCTTTGTGGCGAGACCAATCGAACTTCTAAGAGATCGTAGAATAAGCAAGAGGGCGACACTATGGATTTAATAACTGGCAAAAAGAAATTAGGAAAGAAGAAACGAACCTGGCATTCCGTAGAACAGTAAAAGGCACATCTACAACCGCTGCATGCATTTAGAGCTTCGCGCCTTAGGAGACTTTTGGTGCACTGCGAAAAATGACGAAATTTCCGTCAGACAGAATTACAATGGTGCAATAGAAGTCGAGCCAGGAAAGTGCACCTTCATATTAGAGCATCGCATTGACTTGTCTTTCTCACCCCGAGCTCTCAATGCCCTTGCCCTAACCAGTTGACCTTGCTTCTCTTTTAAACGTGCCAGATACTCTCGAGCCTGTGCCGCCTCCTCTTTACTCCCCAAACCTAGTCCTCCAAACTCTTTGCTCTCCCGCACTTTCAGTACCTGATTAAATGCCTCCTCTGCTCCTTCGATTTCACCTATGCAAATAGAGCATTCGCCGAGGCCAATAAATCCGTTGGCGCATTCTAATGAGTCCATCCCGTACAGCTTGTCTAGGTAAGGGATGAGTGAGAGATAAGATCGCATTGCAGAGCGCCAGTCTCCCATTGCTTTGAAGGATTCTCCTTCTGATCGGTGACGTTCGATCAGATGCTTGACTTGAGCGATTTCAGAGGCATTTAGTTCAGATTTTGATAGAAGACTCATAGGGTCGCAGGAATAATCAAGAACGAGCGGCGTCGCAAATGATCAGGGTAGGCAGGCTAAGAGTTTAAAGATATGAGTAAAACTTTCGTTTATAATACGGCCAAATACTAGAGATACGGTTTTCACTGGCAAATAAAGAGGGAAGGGAGAGTACAGCAAGTACGTAGTGCGTTAGATTTCGAGAGCCAGCCAGAACGCTGCAAATGTTGATTTTGGATGAGAATAGCACAAGTTTCTAACTGAGCGAGTCTTATGACACATGGTAAAAATGAAACTCCTATGTACCCAGCTCTAAGTACTATGTTGTAAGTATCTATAATGTTATTCCAATCAAAGTGTTCGAAGGCGCTTATGTTTCCAGTGAGCTTTACAAGAAAAATATTAGTTGATACCATCCATAAAGATCTATGCTCGACTTGCGCCCGAACGTTTCTCTAAGCCTATGCACCAAACTGATGTTACCATCTCGTGATATCGACCTCTGCCTCCCCAAAGATACTCGTCTTCTTAACCCCAAACCCTTCCTCTGGCTCGCCTTCCTCCGGTTTCTCGTAAACTTCAGGGAGCTCCTTCTTCAAGAATCGCAACAGATGCATATTGATCTGCTCGAACTCCAATAAGAACCCATCGTGTCCATCCGGGGAGGGTATAACCACAAGTTCAGCACCGGTTATGTGCTCTGCGATTTCTCTTTGTTCTGATGTTGTGAAGAGTCCATCTGTGGCGATACTGATGACTAGCGCGCGTGGAGGAAGAGTGGAGAGCACTTTTGCTAATGCAAGGGACTCATCGACACCCAACTCTCGTCCTCTTGCGACGTCGTGCGTATCGAGCTTGCGCGTGATGTGAATATAGCAGTTAGCGTCAAACCTTGCCGTGAACTTATCACCTTGATATCGCAGATACGACTGTGCAGAGAAGATGGTCGGGGACATCGCACGCGTCGACTCCGATTTGACGTCAGGCGTTCGCGGCTTCGCATTCCGATGCCCATCATTATGTGCCGACAGCGCATCGTCCGTTGGCGTCCTATGTAGCTGTGGTTTGCGTCCAAACCGGCTCTCAAACGAATCTCGAGAGCGGTATGTTAGGAGTGCGCTCATGCGGGCCGCTGCGAGTCCTGAGGCGGGCTGGGAGCTGTAGAATCCGTCTTGATAGACAGGGTCGCTGTAAATGCTCTGCCGTTGGGCCTCACCCCAGCTGATGCACCAGGCAGAGTGGCGGGCAGACGTGGCGATGGGAACAATGTGCCGGATGTAGCCTTGAGGCGTGCAGAGTGGCCATTCGAGGACTGCCATGCCACCCATGGATCCGCCGATGACAACTGCCACAGAGCGTACGCCTATGTAGTCTAGTACGAGTTTGTGTATCCTTTGTGATATTTAGCGAAGAATCGTATGACTTTCGCACATTTACATACCGCACGTCGTCCCGTATTGTTGTTGGTGGAAATTCGGGGCCATATGGCCTTCCCGTTTCCGGGTTGACGGTGATAGGTGATGCAGAGCCATAAGGAGATCCGAGTACGTTTGCGCAGAAGATAAAGAGCCGATTGGGGTCGAATGCTTTCCCTCGACCCATCAGAGGTCCCCACCTGTAAATTTCGATTAGATGGGCATAATATATAAGAATAAGTACAACTCACCAATCCTCCACATCTGCACTCCCCGTAAATGCATGACATATGATCATAACATTGTCCTTCGTCTCATTCATCGTCCCCCACGTCTTGTACGCAACTGGCACTTGCTTGAGCTCCGTTCCACATTCTAGCACAAAAGACGGTACGATATATGTCGATTGGTTGACCAGAGAAGTCAGAGGAGGCATGTCGAATTCGCTAGGCGTTAGGTAAACTAGCAGGCAGGTTGAGAAATTTTAGCCAGACTGACTTTCAACAACGGGCTCGAATTTTTGGCTTTTCAAAAGCTTTCCTGGGTCTTATAATTTATAGTACTGTCCAGGGGGCTACGTTCGGAAGAATCCGAGACGTCCACTCCTTAAGAGCGAGCCGAAATTAAAGTACCCTAAAAGGAAGGTGCATCTCGCTTAGATGTTAATTTCGGATTAGGTATCAATCACTGAGATGATTTCTTCTGCTCCAATGACAAGTTTTTATGGTGATAGTCTTTGAGTTCCTTTTTAAATACAGTCGAACCCCTCATAACCCATACACCTTCGGAGTCAGCCTGGAGTATGGGTTTTGAGGGGTTATGGGCTACCTGGATATTGCTAAAAATAGATTAAAAATATTAATTATTAAACAAATATTAAAATTTGTAACACTATAGCGATTAAAGACTAAGTGCGAGGGAAAATTTCAGTCAAAGTGGTACTTCTCATCGCATTAGTCCTATCCAAGTGGAGTTGATAGCTGAATGATGCTGAAATGGTCTCCAATTTGCGAGCGACGGGATCAAACCTTTTCTAACCCGTCAATAAAAAGCCGTTCATCTATGACATTGGTTTCATTGTCAAGCTAGCGCTCGTTTAAGGATGAGAGCTAGTGTTGCCACGGTTCGGCTACGGTTCGGCTCAGGTCAGCTTTGACCGGCTCAAGGGTCTTAGCGGCTTAGAAGCCGAAATGAACCGTAGGAATAGGGACGGTTTCGGCTCCGTTCAGCTTATAGCCCGGTTAAGCCACGGTTCATGCCTATATATAGTAGTAGTGAAAGACATTACAGGTGTTTTGTAGAAATACTTAGCATATCCAACTAATCACGCTCTTTCACCCATATTAACTGTTGTTAGTATGATGGAGTAATCGATTCAGGCATCTAGAGCTAGTTGAAGCTGTTGGAATCGCAATTACGCTACAAGTTATATTTAGCACGCGTGCAGTTAATCCTGCGTGTTGCACTCTGTAGCGCGTAGCTGCTCGCGCCCTCAATTTATACTTATTGGACTCTGTACTATACGGTAGGTACTTTTACACTCATATGTTGCACTGCCTACAGCATGCACCATATGTCTTATTTCTTATCTTCTGTTTCACTTCTTCATATGCACTGATTGCGCTATATTTCTCCTTGTAGTTACATATGAGCTTTCGTAGATAAAAGCTCGTAATTTCATCTAACTTTCTCAGTCGTTTGAACCATAAAAAACTGAGTCTATTGCGTCTAGGTTTCCACAGAAGCTTTGGTGTGGATCCAGTAAGTAGAATCATGTGGGTACGTTAGTGACGCTACTACTTGAGTCTGTCATACCTGTCACACATTAATATTTCTACTCCCCATTGCTGATAGCTCATGCTGTATAAAGTGTAAGTATTTATATATCAAGGAGGAGTCATTAAGAATTTTTTTTTTTGGTTGCTGGAGAGCATCATCAAAAACGAGTTCTTTACAATTGAGAAGGATATGAATATGCCACTGGCTCAAATGAAGCTGATGACACCGGTTTTTCTTGCAGCATGTACTTACTGTATAAGCTAATTTTTTGAAAAATATGAAATGTTTCAATTTTCGTATCCTTTTACCTACCTGAGGTGAAAATATGTTATTTCTTTTCTATGAAAAGTACAAGAGCCCAGGCTATATCCAAGCCGGGTCTGTCACGCAAGCGGAGTCACACAACACTAGGGTACATAGATGTCACTTGAATTTCACCGCTACAGTTTTATTGCTTCCAGTGCTTTAATCTCAGCACTACCTTAGCTAAAGTTCAGCCCTTATTATTTATTTTCAGTTGACTGTTGACCGTGTTAGTACTTCTTTTATTTCTATCAGTCTATCGAGTGTATTAATACTTATTACTCTACAGTGTTATGATATCATAGTGTACTCCGTAGATAGACGCTAAAGTTTTCTCCTTTCTTTGTAATTTTCACTCTCAATCAAACTACGATCAAGTTTGTTTCAAGTAGATGTTTATGTCAAACAAATGTAAAAAGAGCTTGGCACTCAAGAAGACTATTCGAGAACAAGATCTAATAAGTAAGAGAATATTCTAATGCTGTCTGGAAGCATAAGGAATATTCTTGAATCAAGCAAGTAGATAGATATAAAACTTGTACTAAGTAGACGAAGAAAGACATCCTTTTTACCCACTAAACCATTCCCACTAAGTTTACTTACTAAAGTGTGATTAAGCCACGTCTTTGTACTGCCAAAAAGTCTTCAACAAATAAAGCCTCGCACTATCGTTAAAGTTCGCTATTAATAGAATGCTAAAGCTAACACTAGCGCTCTTGTCGATTACTGAATACCTTACAGTATCTAATCGGCGGTAGCTCGTGGTACTCTCTCGATCTCTTACACTTTGGAAGGTGATCCCATCTCATCTTTCTCTTATCTTTACTAACGTGCAATTAGGTTGTATTTTCTTTATCTACGATTGGACTACTGACTACGTGTGTATTCACAGGAATACACCAACGTTTGATCTTCGCACAGATCTTAACATACAGTGACCATTCAATAATTCTATGATATTTTATATATTATTTGACCAGTATATCGAATGCATGAATTATATAGCATTTTAGTGTTTCTATGGTAATCTGGCCAGTCTAGAGAGTATGGAGCGATGAAAGAAAGATGTATATTCCTTATGTCCTAATTTGGTAGCGAGCCGTGGTTTAGCCGGCTCAGAGGCGGTCCAGAGCCGACAAATAAAGAAGCCGAACCATCAGGAGCCATAAGCCGATGATGCGGCGCGGTTAAGGCATTTTACGGCTCGGCTCGGTCGGTTCGCGGTTTTTGACCCGAACTGTGGCAACACTAATGAGAGCCTTGGATTTCTTTTGAGCTAGCTGTGCCTCAAGTTCGTCTTTACACCCTTTTACACGTTTCTGTAAATTTGCGACGCCTTTCTTCAGAATGTCAAGAGGTTTCGGGGCCATGGTGTCAAGCAAAGGTATTGGAAATGCAGTTGCTAATGGAACGCAAAAAAAACACTGTGGCATACTTATTTACATCTGTAAATATAGTTGCTAATGGAATGAAAAAAGAAAAAAACATTGTGGCATATGTATTTACGGCTGCAAACTGTCATTTGCTCCTTCAATTAACCTCGGTTGCCCTTGTTGACCCTGTTCTCACGCGTCCACCGTGCTGAAAATTTATGAGTTTTTCGCCCAAAATTGTATGGGTTATTGAGCTTCGCGAACTTATGGGTTATGGGTTCGAAATCCCTGCCTACCAAGGTATGGGTTAAGAGGTGTTCGACTGTACCGTCCTTTTAGGGTACTTTGATTTCGGCTCGCTCTTGAAGAGTGGACGTCTCGGATTCTTCCGGACGTAGACCCCTGGTAGTGTCCAATTACGACCAACTCATCAGCCGTTGTGACGCGTGACGCAAAACCTATGGCTGATCATCTCTTCATGATGTCAAAAATCTTGTGACAAACCACAAAATCTCTTCATGACTTTATTCTTCATGACCTCATCTCATCATGACACTTCCTCCTTAGCAAGCTACTTAAATACATTCCCCTTTTAGGACATTTTTGAAATTTTTGTCACCCTCTTTAAAATTCAATGTGATGCATGACAATAGGTATATCTCTTCTCTTCACAGAACTTTGTGATGCGTGACTGAAGAGTTGGTTGTAATTGAACAGTATAACACTCTTCTGTATAAAGAGTGTTTTTATAGGTATTTTTAGCATCCAGTGGGGTAGACTGGACGATAGACGTATATGTGTCGGATGAAGGAGAAGTGATTTGACATTCTGGAGGATCACGTTGAGTTATGGAAATTGCGCAACTGATAAGATAAGATCCTTTATCATCAAACTTCGACACTGTCATATGATGAAGGCTTGTCCGCCGTCCAGCAAAGTGATCCGAGGTGCAGACTCCAGAACGGTTCTGCTATTATCAGGATACTACCATACGAATTTATTTCAAATGCATTTGATAGATTTACTTGTTATACAGAGAAATTAGTTTCATACAAGTTGACATTAGTGTTGCAGAAGTTTGATTCAATTTAATTCCTTAACTATGTTTACTGAACCCAGAGCCGGACTTTAGGCTTATTTAGGCATCTTCCCTGAACTCCCAACTGGACCAGTATTCGATTGGCTGTCCAACGTTATAAAAGAATGAGACGAAGATACATTGCCCTAAGCCAACCTGGAAATATTATCTAAAATATGCCATTTTGCTATTCCATGTATTGTCTGTGGCATCCACAATCGAATTCTCGGTGTGCGGACGAATGTATTATTACAAATAAGACTGTTCAAATTCTTATAATGCAGTACTTAAACTCTACTCAAAGACGAAATCTATATGAGAATATAAATTAGGTACAACTCTACCAAGGCTATGGGTGAAATGAGATTCTCTTTACCTAATGAGACAGGTACCGGCAATTCTTTCACAAAAATATCTTTATTAAGATGAACGTAATGACATTATATAGATTAAGTATGCGGGGATATTTTTCTAGCTAGCAAATAGTATTTAATAAGGTACAATAAAATAACCAGAACTATAAATAATCGTGTGGACTCATACTATTTGCCTGTCTATATGTGCCTGTCTATACATGAATTCTCCGATGAACACTGAAAAAACTAACATAACTAGTCCAAACAAAATTGGAATTCCACCAAAGATCCAGAACCCAGGGGTGGAACTGGTGCCTAATTGGACAGTGAAAATAAAGATAATAAGACCGAAAAGAACTAACACGGCAGAGTAGATTGATAGTAGCACGGGAATAGACATGGCTATCGCAACAATAGTCCTCGATCCACCCGTGAGCTCTCCCACTACTGCATCCAAGATTTTCTTATCATCAACCCCCTCAGAGAGAACTCCGAAGTAGTGGATGACCAGATAGCCACACATACTGAGACCCAGCGCTCCAGCGAAAGCTCCACGAGCAACCCACAAGGACTCATCGATCCCGGAAAATGCCAGTGATGCTGCGCTGACTGTAGCCATAAGCGAAGTCTATTGTCGGGTGAAATTGTTAGGAGCACATAAAGCTATTTGCGTAGGTGGACTCACTGTCATCCCTAAACGATTCCATTCTTCTTGTTGCCCCGTTCTCCACTCTCCTATATCGATGCTATATATACTGCTCATAGTACATGTACTTTGATCGACGGGCTTTCCCTTCTCACAATCACCTGCATCTTGGTGTTGAGGAGGACTCGACGATTCAGACGCACTGTACACTAGCAGCCGATTCTCAAACTTTTGCCGAAACCCCAGTAATATTATATCAATGAGTAGCCAGAGGAATCTACATAGCAAATACTGCGTGTTTTTCTTTGTAAAGGGGGTTTTGATGGAGGGTTTGGAAGGAGAATCGTCGGGAGTATTGGTAGAATTAACAGTTGCATCTGAGGCATTTGATTGTGTTCGCTCCTGTGTCCGCCCAATAGTACACATTTTTCCTAGTCCCTGAGGAGATTGCTTGCTAGATAGAGCTGGTAATTGTGGACGATTGATGGTAAGGGTGTGGCAAGTTCTCAAGATTTATAACGCATCTTAACGCCGGGGAATTTCTTTATGTAAGATCATGGAGTCACAGTGAAATGCATGTACATACGAGGGAGATTACAATAGGTGCTGCGTTCTGCGGTAATTGAAACATGAGGCATCAATGAGTGCATGGAGCATCAAGAAGTCTGAACAAAGCAAATGGAAAACGTTGTTTGTGCGTGATCTAATCCAGAGGCTCTAAATTTTCAATCGATACAATCCTGTGCTGCCGTTGATAATAGGCGCTATATCTGCTCTCACTCACTTTCCCCTCCCTATCGCGTTGAGCTCGTCACACGCCCTTGACCCCAACCCTCCGGTAGATGTTGTGCAGCGCCGCCTCCACCTGCGTGCAACCAGTCGTGTCCCTTCCAGTTAACCACCACGATCTGACAAACGCTGAGCGGATCTGCACCGGGCTCTCAGGTGTGTAAGCCGGCGGGGAGACACTGTCCACGGTATGTGCCACTTATTTTCGTACGTCCTGCTTACATGTCCTCATTGGTGCGCGTGTCTCTACCTCTACCTCGCCCAACCTGTCCTTCTCTGCCCAGGTATCCATGATCATCACTGCAAAGCATCAGCTATCACCGCCGTCGTTATAGCCATGCCTAAATTGTAAGTGGCACATTCCTAGCACGCATATAGTCGACTAACAACGCGTAGCACGCGAGGATATGTCCCAATTATGGAGGCTGAGAACGGACGCACACGCTGACTTCGTACACAGCATTGCAAATGACCCCGAAACGACAGCCCTCCACCCCAAATGCAATCCACATCACCTCGCCTGCCTCCTGCGCTTCCGCCGTGTACCGTTCGGCATTCACAGCCACAAGCTCCGGCACCGTTTTCCTCGTTCAGGCAGACCGCTATCAGTATGACGAATGGGCATCTGCTGCTGGACTGGCAAAACACGTCGCAGGCGCTTTCCATCTTGGTTAATGGGCAATGACCATTGTTCTTGCTGCTACTATCTGTACTCTCCTTATCACTCGCACACCGCGTTCCAAAGATACTGTTTTTTTCGTTAACCCTTATCATATTCGTATTGACTCGATTACGTTCCAAGTCAGATATTATGATTAACAAGCTCGTACGTATTCCTACTCATCTTCGTGATTAAAGGGATGACCCACCACTCCTACTTTGTACAGATTCCCTTCGCTATTAATACCGGATTCCTGACTAGGTGCATTCTTACTTTGGCACAAGGACGAGTTTTAATCGACGCTGGTGTATATATCCTTCTTTGCCTTTGTGACGCTGCTTTTTTTGATTTCGGTACGCCCCAGGCCCACTTGCTTTTAGGATTTATATTAATCAATGTGTGGTTCTCTTTCAGATTTCAATTACCATCCTACCTACATTCCCACCTACTCATTGGGTTCGACGCATCAGGCTTCAGAGATATTTTCGTTTTATGCCTTTTTCATACTTATTTTACATATTTTCGTTCCACTCTTTTTTGTCTTTCGCTTCTTTTCTTCTCATCTTCATGACCAACACTCTGTTCTCTCAGGCACACAGAACTATTTTCGTAGGTGCACCTCATCTAAGGCCAGCAGCCAACCCCCCGTGTCCATGCTTCCACCAGCGACGAACCCTCTTCCTCCATGCCTCACCTCTATGCTCCATGCCACCTCAAGCCACTTCCACCTTCCACCTTCGATGCCAGCGGCCTCAACAGCTCAACCCACATCATATCTTGAGCTCGGTTCCTTCTAAATTAATAGGACTGTACCTCAAGTTCACGTAAATCTTGTAGTTTTTTCCTGCTTTGCCTTGTCCTCTTACCTGTGTATTATTCTTATTGATAAATTGATTTTTATCTTTGTGGTACTAATTATTATCTATTAAGTGATCCAAGAACGTATAGAGGTAGCCATCCTGCCGTGGTCAGATATGTCAAACAGGTATGATCATCGAAAGGCATATGGCCGTATATGGCTGTATATCTGTCAGGTAAGCCTTTCCTCTCAGGTATGCTCATTTATGTAAAGCTATTAGCATATATTTATCGGTATTTTTTGTGATGTGAGTCAGATTTGCGCATGGATTTCCTCACACATGACAGAAGGATGGAACCAGAAAACGTTGTCTATGCATGATTTAATTCAGAGCTGTGCGAGTGCGTCTAATACCTTAATAAAGCTGATCAAAGAAAACATAACTTCGGATTAGTTGATGTGTATGTTTCCTGGCTGGCAGCCTTGCTGCTTATTGGAATTACAGACCGTCTGCGTTTGAGTATCGCACCTCTTCCTCCAGCTATCTTGCCCACTTACTGCTGAGACGAACTCGCAATGTACTTACTCTCCCGCTTGGTTTGACCTGGAGACATGGAATTTTTCTGTATCTACTCATAGTAGTTACTCTTTTTATTATTCTTTCGAGTATATAAGACTCCTAGATATCGTAGAAACACCTCAATCAAGTTCTATTTTGACTGAGGTGAGTCGTAATCTACTTATAGGATTACTTCACTTGTACCGATTATTCCCGTAGTTCTACTTATTTTATTCTGTTAGGTATAGTTACTTCTAAAATATAATAGTCAACTTCTATTCCAACTGAGCTCTACTTATTTTATTCCGTTACTGCTACTACTTCTCCGGATGAAATAAGCTCGTTTAGCACCTAATATCCGCTAGAAATATAAGGCCTGAGCCTGGTTTCATAAGGTTGAAATTTACTGCACGGAAGAAGAACTTGAGGTTATCTCGAACCGCTTTATAGTCATGCTGGAGAGAGCCAGAAAAAAGACAAAGCAAGAGTTCATTAGTTTCCTAAGAGTGGCTAGGAGTGTTACTAACAAAGACCATATTAGTATGACTGGGCGAAGTGGTTATCGGGGGTCAGACACCAATGACCCATTGTCGAAACATACCACGTTAAGTGAGAATGGTGGCGTTTTCAATATGCAATGTCCACCTATACTCCTCCGAGTGAAAATGCCGTGAGAAGTATAGTTTCAGGGAGATGGTCATAAATTACTTGAATGATGCGGAGACATGACCAGGTGGAGAGCGGAAGTCGAACCCTGGAAATCCAATACATCAAGTAAAGGCAGGCCATCACGCCAAATGAAGTATGGTCGCGCACCATCGCTGTAGTACCTGATTTGAAAGTAGTTGCGTGCGACCAAAATTAGGCACATTGAAAGGTTGAGAAGTTGCTTGAGACAGGAGGGAATTGAAAAACTCTGTGTACTGCGAAGCACGTAATTTCCGTAGAGCTGCTAGGAATGATCCCCAGAACGCCTACAATTCTTTAAACTGAAAGTAGGATTACCGGCGTGGTCGGTCAGAATCAAAACCGGAATGTCACTGGCGGTTTCTGCAGACCAGCATCCAGACCGATCTTTTCAAACTTCTTTTTTTTTTTGGGCGAAATGTTGACCGTAGGGGGACTAATCGACATTGACAAAGAAGGATTCTTAGGGGACCAGAATCTCGATCGCATTCTTATCACCTATTGCCACACAATCGCAAATAGCTGTAATGATATTATACCAATCGTTCCCTGAGCCATGAGTGTAGCAATTTGCGAGCAACAGAAGGAAACGAATTTAACAGCTGATCAGGTGTCTACAAGCAACAATGATTGTGATATTCTATTTTCATGTACAGGAAATGTACAATATACATTTAAGGGCGGATAGATTGAAGGATCGGTTGTTTATCGACATGTGCACTAGACGAGAAGAGCGGGATGTACCCTTCCCCATTTCCCTATAGATAAATACATTAAATCGAGGTATCACATATGAAACATATTTTGACTTACAATCATAGTCGATGGGAACCCAGTATCGAACGGCAGAACACTTTCCAAGAATTTAATCTGTTCCGGAGTGATCCTAATATCCAATGCCTCCACATTCGCCAGCAAATGTTCAATTTTACGCCCACCGATGATGGGGAAGACAAAAGGAACTTTCTGCATCAAGTACGCAATCGCCACTTCAAAAACTTCGTCAATAATAATATAAATAAGTTAGGAAAAGAGAAGCATACCAGAGGTAATATGTTTAGCCCCCACCTCTTCAGCAACCTTCTCCAGGGCCTGACAGACTTTCCTTTCTGTCTCATTACGTTCCCAATTGGGACTCATGATCATACGTCCTTTCTCGCCTGTCTGACGGCGACGCTCTTCCTCAGCGTCTGATCGGATCTTCCCGCCAGCAAGGACATTCCATGGAGCAAGGGCCATACCTAACCATGAAAATTATATATATAAAACATGTCTGAAGTACTGTAAATATATAAAAAAAAAGAGACAGACCTTCCGACCTCACCATTGGGATAATTTCACGTTCGAAAGAACGCTCCATCACATTCCACGCGCCCTGGTAGATGACAAAGGGCGTCAAAGCGTGATCACGCGCGTATTGGTTAGCTTTGGAGACCACCCATGCTGGGGTATCTGATACACCCTATGAAATTAAGTACATAATTAGCATGTCAGTATGACTCTAAAGACAACCCACTCACAAGATATAAAACCTTCCCTTGAAGGACAAGCGTATGTAACGAGCGCATCACTTCCTCAATGCCAGTATCATAATCCCACCAGTGAAGATACAATAGATCGATGTAGGATGTGCGTAATTTCTTCAGCGATTCTTCAACAGATATGTGCAATGATTTCGCATTATTCCCGACATACATAATCCCCTGCTGGATCGATGGGTCGCGCTTTTTGTAGTAGCTTGTATACTGAATAATTAATAATGAGTATAATTGTAACAATGAAATATAAGAAAGGAATACCTTAGTCGCGATAAATAACTGATCCCGAATCCCCCTTTTCTCAGCCCACTCACCCACAAACTGCTCCGACGACCCATCCTGGCTAGTACCTCCTCAGTATCAAATACTCTCCTTCACATATCAAATATTTCATACATACTATTTATTCGCAGTATCAATAAAATTTCCCCCATTATCAAAATATGCATCAAGGAGCTTAAAACTGGACTCCTTATCCATGCTCCCCATCCCAATATCTTCCCATTTATCACCAATGCTCATAGCTCCTAGCTGTATCGGAGAGACATGCACCGCTGCGTTGGGTGACAAGGCTCTGTATCGACCGAGGCTGGTAGGAGGAGGAGGGGGTGGGGTCCAGAGTGAAGACATTTTAATAGGCTGTTAAGTGACGAATGAAGGGTTATCCTAAGAGATGAGATGAGCACAAAGCTTAGGGTGTAGGGAGAATATGTGCGACATACTATATATTCAGCGCGTAAATGATGAGTAATTGAACTCCTAAAAAGTATATAAGCATGCGTGGTCATCCGGAAAGCTAACCGTGCATCGGCAGCGACGCGTATGCTGAATATGCGAGTCAAGATAAAAGTCGGACGCGTCAGGTGTTCGTGCAGCATAGTATTTATCCTCTTCAAGCAGTCCAAGCACCGTGTTGTTTCAAAATATAGGTATAACACGAAGGCTGGACGCATAAATAGTTCAATATCGTCGATATCAATAGATCACAGCTGCCGATGACGCCACGTCATTCAAAGTCTGACTGGTCGACTGTAGGAAACTCCATGGGTGCGTAAATAATTCTTCTCTTAGAGACTTTGATAAGATAGATGTACTCAATTGGGGTGCTGGTCGAATGGACGGGCTGTGTCGGTGACTTGCGAGGAAGAGTTGGGGAAGAGTTTGGTTAGTACCTGGAAAGCTTAATTTGAAATTAGTGTGCAGTATTTGGTAACTACCTTGGGAGTAAATATCATTCAGCTTCTGATAATGCAATGGTTAAGCTCTGCTCTGAGACTAAATCTATCGATTATATATATATATATATATTGTATGAGAATGTAAATAAGGTATGCCAACTCTACCGAAGGCTATATGTGAAATAAAATCTTCTTTGAATAAAGAGACTGTTACCGACTATTTATTTGCAAACACACCCTCATTAAAATGAAAGTAATACCATACTGTAGTATTAATCGAGTATGCTGGGATACTTGTGACGACTTGTCTCGCTAGCAAACGATTTTTAATGAAGTACTTATAGAAAAACAACCAGAACTATACATAATCGTATCGACTCATACTATGTGCCTGTCTTTATGTGCCTGTCTGTACATAAATTCCCCAGTGAACACTGAAAAAGCTAACATAACTAGTCCGAATAAAACTGGAACTCCAGCAAAGATACAGAACCCTGATTTTGAGAAGGTCTCTGGAGTGGAGCTGGTGCCTAATTGAACGGTGAAAATAAAGACGATATGACCAAAAAGAACCAACGCAGCAGAGTAAACTGATAGCAGCACGGGAATAGACATGGTTATCGCAACAACAGTCATCGACCCACCCGGCGAGAGATATCCCCCCGCTGCATATAAAATTTTGTTATCATCAACTCCCTCAGAGAGAACTCCAAAGTGGTGAATGACCAGATAGCCACACATGCTGAGGCCCAGTGCTCCAGCGAAAGCTCCACGAGCAACCCACCAGGAGTTATCAATCCCAGAAAATGCCAGTGAGGCTGCGCTGATGGTAGCCATAAGTGTCGTCTATTATTGGGTGAAATTGTTAGGAATATATAAAAGATACTTATGTAGGCGAGCTCACTGTCATCCCTAAACGATCCCATTCTTCCTGTTGCCCCGTTCTCCACTCTCCTATCTTTCCTTCCTCGTAATCAGAAGCGCTGTACGTTTGCAGCCGATTCTCAAACTTTTGCCGAAACCCCAGTAATATTATATCCAGGAGTAGCCAGAAAATTTTAGAGAGTGGAGTATTTTCCTTTGTGGAGGAGGATTCGATAGAGGGCTTGGAAGGAGATGTGTCGATAAGAAAACTGGTAGAAACGAGAGTTGCATCTGAGGCATCGGATTGTGTTCGCCCCTGTGTTCGGTCAATACCACGCATTTTTCCTGAGTTCTCTGAGGAGTTTATTTGCTATGTAGAGTTGGGAATTGCGAGCGATTGATGGTAATGTTGCAAGTTCTCAGCATTTATAAAGACCAGAGAATTTCTGTATGGAACATCATAGAGTAATAGTAATATGCATGTACGCGCGAAGAAAGTATTACAATAGGCGCTACATTCCGCAACGGGTTAAACTCAAGGTGCCAATTAGTGCGTGAAGCATCAAAAGAGCCTGAGCAGAGCAGCACAGAACATACTTGAGAACACACGAAAACTCATTTGTGGTAGAACATGCGTACCAAAATCCTGCGGAGGTGCTAAAGGAGGCGCCGTGTTCAGCGAGAGGTTGTCGTTCAAGGCGCTAATTAGTGCGTGAAGCATCAAAAAAGCCCGAACAGAGTAACACAGAAGATACCTGAGAACACACGACACACGAAGACTCATTTGCAGTAGAACATGCGCATTAAAATCCTGCGGAGGTGCTAAAGGAGGCGCCGTGTGCAGCAAGAGGTTTTTATTTGTGCTTTTTGACCGTAGGAATATTGTAAAGGCAAATAGAAGAGAGACAAAATTTTCAGAAAAGTAAACAAGAATCATATGCAAAATCGCACATGCTGAAAAGATCATTATAATCTGGATTTCTGCACCTACCTGAAGACCCGAAATCACCGCTATGTTGAAGCACACCTCCGATCAGCCTCCTAGCAATTCACGGCGGCGCTTTTGTGACTTGCCGTGATACTCCTGTAGTAGGTGACAAACTGTCTTGAAACAATTTATCTGCTATATTCGATTTTGATGCCATTGCGTACAGTTTTTATTCATTGTCAAGAAATTTTCTGATTCGGCTTGTGCTCATGGAGTGAGCGTGCTATCAACTGCGCCCAGGCATACATCGCATGGTTAGCAGACTAATTTCCGATGTGAATTGACATAACTAGACTGTAGCTTTCAAAAATTTCACACAGCTAAAACAAGAACATAACCACGTTGGGGATTTGAGTTTATCAATACGGGCTTTAGATGTACCAGACAGCGTTGCTCGTGCGTGATTTGATCCAGAGCTGCGCGAGTATGTCTAAATTTTCAACAAATACAGTCAACGACTGCGCAGCTGAGTCAAATTCGTGGATGAATTTCTTTATTTTATGACGAAAGGATAGATCCAGAAAACGTTGTTCATGTGTGATTTGATTCAAAACTGCGAGAATGCGTCTAACAACTTAATAAAGCCAGTCAACGAAAACGTAGCTTCCGATTAGTTGATGTATGTGTTTCCTGGCTGGCAGCCTTGCTGCTGTCCATTCGCAAGGGGTAAATCGTTCCTGCCTTGGATGAAATAAGCTCATTTAGCACGCTAATATCCACCGGAAATGTAAGACCTGAACGTGGTTCATAAGGTTGAACTTTAGCGCACGGAAGAAGGTTCCCGAAGCGCTTTATAGTTACGTTGGAGAGAGCCAGAACAAAAGGCAGAACATGAGTTCAGTAGTTTCCGAGGAGTGGCTAGGAGTGATCTCAACAAAAACCATATTAGTAAGACTAGGCGAAGTGGTTATCCAGATTCAAACACGAATGATCCATTGTCGAAACATACCACGCTAAGTGAGAATGAGGGCGTTTCCAATGGCAATGTCCACCTATACTCCTCCGAGTCAAAATGCTATTGAAGGTATAGTTTCGGAGAGATGGCCATAAAATGCTTGAATGATGCAGAGACGTGGTCAGCTGGAGAGCGGAAATAGAACCTGTAAGACCTATGCATCAAGTAAAGGCAGGTCATTACGCCGAATGAAGTACGGTTGCGCACCATTGCACTGTTATCCACATAGAAGTACCTTAATTTGAGGGTGGTTTTACGCGACCAGACTTAAGTATGACGAAAGAGCTAGAAGTTGCTTTAGACAGAAGGGAATTGAAGAAAATTGTGGACTGCGAAGCGCGTAATTTCCGTGGAGTTCCTAGGAGTGATCTCTAGATTCCAGAAACGCCGACAATCCTTTAAACTAAAATCAGAATCGTCGGCGTGTTCAGGGAGAATCCAGACCAGAACGTCACTGGTGGTTTCTAAAGACCAGCGTTCAGACAGATCCTTCTCAACCTTCCTCTCTTGTGGGCGGAATGTTGACCGTGGACTAAGTAATCGCCACTGACAAAGAAACATTCTTTGGACTGTGGTAGAGGAGTGGGGAGCTATTGCCACACACCCGCAAATAGCCGGACATCACGCCGGACATAAATTCAACAGCCAATTAGCCTCCTCGCATATCCCACGACCACTTATCATCGATCATAGATATCAGAGGTCGAATCCGAATGAACCATCGTATCTATAGCTGCGAGGAAACGTAGATAATGGTTGCATTTCCAGTAAGCCATATGCACTGTCGTTCTCTTGTTCAGAGGATGCTATGGTATTAAAAAAAATTACATATTACTTATCCCGAGAGGATGGATATCAGGCAACGTGACGAACGTCGAAACCTGTGAACTGGCATGTAATGCATCAACAAATACTGGTCGCCAGTGCATGGGGCACGGTTAAGTGTCCGGTGCGCTATGTATTATTCACTTGGTGATACCTGATACAAAGGTAGTTTTGTTCTGCTTCCGAAGATTTGATAGGAGTAATTCTGATAAAAATGAATGAGAGAGAGACATTGTGGATATCGGGAGTCGAACCCGAATGAACCATTGTGCAGAATTTTGGATACAGGGATGCTTTACACGAGTAACGGTTGCGTTTCCCATAACGCTATATCCACTTGGAATCCTCTGAGAGAAGGTTATATAGGATAGGTAGTTTGGAAGGGAGGAGAAATAGTATATTTTACTAATAAGATCTAGAAACGTGGATAGTGCGAGTGGAAGCCCCGGTATATCATATAATCCCATCCTGTACACAATGATCGAACGAGAAATGTCTAACGTAGTATGTATTGAAAGCGCATAGGCGCGCAGTGGCATAGGCTACATAATAACTAACTAT